>JAVCKV010566458.1:0-33625 GCA_032274145.1 Herpochondria borealis | reverse complement strand
CGCCAGGCAGAAGAATTCCATAAAGACGCTGGCATGTTGAAATGGTTTACCCACGACCACCACTAGGCCCGACAATGAAAATTGGCGGGCTTTTTTTTGGCTGCCAGAAAGTGCGAGCGCGACACTGTTGTTCGTAGGAGCCGATAGAGAGCATCACCTGCCCGTGAAGAGCGATCACCTGGTCGTATTTCTCTGATCGTAGATCGAGCCCCACAGGAGATGCGGGCCGTTCAGCCACCTGCCGGAATCTGCGGACGCAAACCTCTGGCGCTAAAGATCGTCAGACCTATCTTAGAAAGAATATTTATCACATCGCCCCACCTTTTCTCACCTAAAACTTAATTCTCTGCCCTATTTCGGGCAAACTATTATTCAAATCATTATTTCCACGATACCTTACGCGCCAATGACCGACCAAAGCCATGACGAACTCATTGAACACCTTTGCAGAAATATGGCAATGGAGCGGCTGGACGCAGAGCGATTGATCAATGAGGTGGTGACCTATTTCCAGGAACCGCCGGACGAGTTTATCCGTCGCCGGCATCGTGAATTACAGCTTCAAGGGCACAGCAACGCGGCAATTTTTGCCACCCTTAAAACAGAGCTTACGCAACGATTGTTTCCAGCAGTTCGCTACTCAGAGCGTCAGATACGACGGATCGTTTACGGCTGAAAAGCCAGGCTTAGTAATTCAACTTTAAAACTGGAAGTGATGTGATGTGTGGAATAATCGCCTATACCGGCCAACAAAATGCAGCGCCTGTTTTGATTGATAGCTTGCGACGTCTTGAATATCGTGGCTATGATTCGTCAGGTATCAGCGTTCACGCCAGAAAAAAACTACAGACATGGAAAGCCGCTGGCAAGATAGCCATGCTGGAGTCACAGTTACCCGACAAGGTTTCCGGAAAGGCCGGCATTGGTCATACACGATGGGCCACGCATGGCGCACCCACCGATGCCAACGCCCACCCTCACCTGGACCCGACAAACACTATCGCGCTGGTACACAATGGCATCATAGAAAATGCTGAAAGCCTGCGTGAGAGCCTGCTTGCAGACAACGCCGTCTTTCAATCAGAAACAGATACTGAAGTGCTGGCGCATCTGGTTGCAAAAATACAATTAGAAAATAACATGAAGCTGCTGGACGCACTGCGTCTTGCCCTGGGCAAAGTTGTCGGAACCTACGGCATTGCTGCAGTAAGCACACTGGAGCCACAGTCAATCGTGCTTGCACGCAGTGGCAGCCCTGTGATTATAGGGATTGGCGATGGCGAAATGCTGGCCGCGTCTGATATGTCTGCGCTGTCCCGTCATACACGCGAAGTCGTTCACCTTGACGATGGTGAGCTTGCCATTCTGAATCCCGACGGTTTTCAGGTCACCGCGATGGATGCAACGCCAACCGATAAAAAATCAATCATTCTCACTGCCGATAAAGATGACTACGACAAAGCCGGGCACGAACACTATTTATACCGGGAAATTACTGATCAGCCCGAAACCATTCGACGCACTCTTAGCGGTCGACTGGACACACGATTCAATACGGCACATCTCGGCGGATTAAACCTCGAAGCACGTGACCTGCTGAGAACAAAACGCATTAAAATTCTGGGTTGTGGATCAGCCTTGTACGCAGGAATGGCAGGCGCACAGATGATTGAGTCACTGGCACGCATCCCCTGTGATGCAGAAGCCGCCGCAGAGTTCCGCTACCGCAACCCGGTTATCGAAGCGGACACACTGTACATCGTGGTTAGTCAATCCGGTGAAACTTTCGACACTCTAGCAGCCGCACGTGAGATTCAACGTAAGGGCGGATTTGTATTAGGCATTGTAAACAGTGTTGGAAGCACTATTGCCAGAGAGGTAGACGGCGGCATCTATATGCATGCGGGGCCAGAGGTTTCAGTGGCTTCAACCAAAGCCTATACATCGATGCTTTGTGTATTCTCTTTATTGGCCTTACTGTTCGGACGCAGCCGTGATGTGTCGCCACAAAAAGGCGCCCATTTGATTAGAGAGCTCAATGATCTACCGGAAAAAATTGAAGCGGTCTTTGAAATGGAAGCACAGATCAAACAGATCGCGAGTGATTACAGCCATTGCCATAGTGCCTTTTTTATCGGACGCACAACGGCTTATCCCATCGCACTGGAGGGGGCTCAAAAGCTTAAAGAAATTTCATATATTCATGCCGAAGCCTACCCTGCCTCAGAACTAAAGCACGGACCACTGGCATTGGTCGGCGAAGACACGCCTTGTTATATCGTACTACCGGAATCAGACCTGTTGCCGAAATCACTGGGATCGCTGGAAGAGATAAAGGCCCGCAGCGCCCCTGTCATTGCGATTACAGATTCAGATAATAGTCGCATTGATCAGTTGGCAAACCATGTGATTCGTGTACCCGGCTCTGACCCGTTGATACAAGGCATGACACTCGGCATCCCTCTGCAGCTACTGGCTTACCACAGTGCTCTGGCACTCAATAGAGATGTTGATCAACCAAGAAATCTGGCAAAAAGTGTTACTGTGGAATGATGTAATAGTTCGCAAAATTGATTGAAACTGAAACTTCCTGTCTCCGTATGCCTTAAAACGGACGCGCTGTTCGTTGTGCAATACACAACCGCAGAACATAGAATGGAAGGTCACTTACATGCCCTTGAGCACTAACATTTGTCGCCATGTTTTTATTGTTGGCGACAATTCATTGAACGCCACTGCATTCTGCAAACTGGTGAATATTCCAAGTCAGTGTATTACTTTGACAGATCGGGAAAACTTCATGCGACATAGTATTACTGATCGTTCGATAGATAGCCTGGTTATCGATATTGACTCTATAGGCCGCAAGCGCGCGGGGTTCTTAAATTTTCTGGCCAGCTGCCTGATCCCGAATACGAAGGTTTATTTAATCACGAACCGAGCGCTGTCAACTGATGTTTACCTTCGTTATTTATCGACAGGTGTGGTGGCGATTTTTCAACTGGCGGTCGATCCGCAATCAGCCAATGCAAAATCGATGTAGGGAGTCAGTGTTAGCTACTCTGTCCAACGCTGATTTATCAGCGTAAGCGGCTTTTGCACCTGCCTGGCATTCTGCTGATCAAAAACAGAGAAGGTAAGCTGCATTGGTTGTTGATCCCAGTGAAAATTTAATAGACTGAAGTTCAGTCCGAAGTAACTATTCTCATCTCCATAGTAGAATCTGAATATTCTGGACACCCGCTTGCGGTTCATATAGTGAGTCAGGCCACTACTCATGAATTCATGGTATTTTTTACCATTCACTTTAGCACTTAGGTGAGATGAAAAATGCCTGTCACCCGTCAGGAATAACACCCCGGGTAACTGGTTTTTTTCAATCAGATTAAACAGCCTTTTACGCGCCCATTTGAAGTCATTCCATTCTTCGGCGAACGGCATCTGTTGCGATAAAACGGAGACACCGGAAACAATAATATTAACAGGCGCTGTACTGGTTTCTATTTCACGCGTTAACCACACCCACTGCGCATGCCCGAGAATATCTGCGCGCCCGCTACCCGACTGATCGCGATGATAACGAGTATCAAGCAGTATCACTTTAACCGTATTTTCACCTTCACCGTAAAGGTAGGAGGTGTAGATTCCCTGCTGCCGGCGGCGTTCAGTGTCGGCAGGCTCACCCAGAAAATCCAGAAACATCTGCTGACCCTGCACCTTTATCGGATTGTTCTTGCCACCGTTGTTGATGCCATAATCATGATCATCCCAAATACCAATCACGGGTATTGCCTCAATAAAACGCTGGTAGGCAGGTCGATCCAACTGCTGCTGATACTTAGCCTGCATTTTTTCAATGTTGGTGGTGTCGGCATAAACCACATCGCCAGTCCAGACAAACAAATCCGGCTGATGAGATTCAATCACTGACCACATGGGCTGCGGCAGGTGAGAGTGGTTGCACGATCCAAACGCTATCGAGTTGATCGGCGCTGCACTGACGGGAGACCAGACGATAATAGTCAACCACAAGAAGCACAGACTCAGTACTTGACGAGGGATTGCGTGAATCGTGAAAAGACTGGTCATAGGAATGGCGAGTGCAAGGAGACAGATAACCGCGAGGGTGTATGAATCGGGGATTGATTGAGCGTCTGTGACTCTTGCCAAGATCAGGCCATTGGCAGACAGCTGGAAATGTTCAGGCTTTACGGTGTTATCGAGTGAGGTACGTCATTGAAATGGCGGCCGGGTGTCACCAAACACCGGGCAGATTCGTGGTGTTAGCAAGATGCGCATGCCTTAACTCGCTTAGGCATCGGGCTTCCCTTGAGCGCCCTACCCGCGTGCAACCCGCAGCGTTCGCAAGACACACACCGCAACTTGCTTACGCGTCGGGTTTCCCTTGAGCGTCGGCCGAATGGGAAACGCGCTGTATTAGCAAGTACCGGGGGAGATAGCCACCTACAGTTTTAATAGTTTTTGAAGTAATCGGGGCAAACCCAGACCAATGATCCACGGCACAGCCGACCAGACAAAGATCTCCAGTAGGCCAATCCCTTGAAGATTTGTCAATACAGGCAGCGACACACCGATCAGTATCAGGCTAAACAATGCGATCAAACCGCTTTCCTTCACAGACCCGGGACTAAATCCACCGTATTTCGCTATGCAAATCGCCAATAGCCAGACACCGAGAAAGACACCTGTTTGAGTATGATCAAATGCTTTGAACAGCACCAATCCGGCTTGCGAATCTAACCTCTCACTTTCTAATGATTCTCCCTTAAATAGCGCTATGCTCTCAGAAGCTTCGAGATAACGTTGCTCCCAAACTTCCGGCACTTGAAATTCTGCAGCCCATCGGCTGATCACACTCTGCTGAAAACTGAACAAAAGGGTTGTTGTTAATAGCGCCAACACAAGCTGCCTGCACAACCCGATGGCACAGAACCAGCGGCTAAAGAGAGGCTCAAACCTGACAACCAACCACACTACCAGCACGCCAATCAACCAACCCGATACCACCTGACTGGGCGAATGTACTGCGAAATAAACCCTGGACAGCCCGATCAATAACATAGCCAATAACGCAAACAACCAGAGCCATTGACGTTTAAACAGTACAGCCAGTAGCCCCCACAGGGTTACAGCACCAGCCGCATGTCCCGACGGCATACCGAATCCATCACTATTACGCCACGCTGCAACCTCAAGTAATTCATAGTACGGTCGTGGCTGTGCAATGATAACTTTTAGAAGGTCGACTACGATGCCACCCAAAAGGCAAGTTGCCAGTAACAGTAGCGCAGGTCGCGACCCTTTAAACCACAATACCAACGCAATGACACAAACAATTACCGCAGGGTTGCCAAAGGTGGTAATCGTATCCCAGATCAATCTGGATGATTCGCCAAACTCCCGCTGCATGAATAACAGCAATCCGGTGTCTAACTCCTTAACCATTGGGATTAAAAGGACTAGCTTTTATAACGGTGAGCATGCCTGTATTTGCCGGATAGCTTACTAAAAACTGCAACCTATCCTGCCTATTCTTCGGGATACGACAGATAACCACGCTGTTCAACTTCCGGAAAATAATCACCTTCGCGTACCCAGCGCGAAACGGTCGCGTGAGGATTCGGGTAGTGCTCCCAGTTTCGTTTTTCACCTTTCCCCAGTGACCTGGACAACAACTGCCGCACCTTCTGGTTTGATACCACGGCTTGTTCTAATGCAGGTAAATCCCATTGTGACTCAACAGCAGCTAGTAATTCACTGGTCGTAGCCGACCAGTCTTTATCATGGGCCAGGTTATTAAGCTCCAGTGGATCAACGGCCATATTATAGAGCTGAGTCGGGTAGGCAAGAGAGTGCACCATCTTTAAATCACCGCGTCGCAACATGACTCTGGGGGCATGAGTACCACCATCAAGGTGCTCAGCATAGACCGTGCGTTCTATCGTATTTTGTTGACAAAGAGGTAGCATGCTGCTGCCTTCGATAGTCGTCATCAGCGCTGATTCATCAAGACCGGCCGCCTCAAGCACTGTCGGCAGAACATCAAGCAGGGATACAGGCGTTGCACTCCGTGACGGGCTTAATTTACCCGGCCAACGCAGCATCATCGGTACTCGAATCGCAGGATCAAAAAGATTCTTTTTAAACCAAAGCCCGCGCTCACCCACCATATCACCATGGTCAGAAGTAAAAATTATCAAGGTATTATCGTCGAGCCCACATTCGGTTAAGGCGCGCATTAGCTGATCCACCTTACTATCGATATCACTTATCATGGCGTAGTAGCCATGCCGCGCCCGACGATAGATTTCATCAGTGACTTCAAACTTATTTAAACTGTAGTGGTAGTACAGTGATCGGCTGTGCTCGTCCATCTGTTCCACAGGTATTGGCGGTACCCGTGGCAGATCGATATCTTCATCCCGATACCTATCCCAAAACTCGCGACGCGACACATACGGATCATGGGGCTGGGTAAACGAGACCGTCATAAATAAAGGTCTTGAATCTCCATGCCGCGCGCGGTCATAAAGATGCTGACAAGCACGATGAATCACCTCATCGTCGTAGTCCATTTGCATAGACCGCACCTTGGGCCCTGCATCTGTGATTGTCTCGACACTTGATACACCAGGAGCCGGTCCATCACCCTGTGCGGTCTCGGGATCGGGCAAAGTGTCATAGGTGTCGGGTGGGGTCCACGAAAAATCCGCAGGATAAATTTCTGTGGTTAGTCTTTGTTCGTAGCCATGGTGTTGGTCCGGCCCGACAAAGTGCATCTTGCCGGACAGACAAGTGTAGTAACCGGCATCTCGCAGGTAATGCGCCAGCGTTGGCACCGAGGCAGGAAATTCAGCCGCATTATCATAAGCCGCAATCCTCGATGGCAGTCGGCCGCTCATCAGTGCGAACCGCGATGGCGCACACAAAGGATAATTACAATAGGCGTGTTCAAACAGCGCTGATTGCGAGGCCAATCTGTCTATCGCCGGCGTCTTCGTCACCCGGTTACCGTAGCTCGATAATGCAAATGCGGTGAGCTGATCAGCCATCACCAGAACAATATTGGGTTGTTGGCTCACAGGCTTATCCTTTGTACGGTGATCGCAATTTATTCTGGCTAGACGCCAGAGTATCTATGGCGTGTCCAGTAAACAGAACGATTAATGTTGCAATATCTGATTCAAAAACAATTGCGTTCGTTCATTCTGTGGATTTTCGAAAAAATCTATCGGATTATTCTGTTCAACAATCTCACCATGATCCATAAAGATCACTCGATCAGCGACACGTCTGGCAAAGCCCATTTCGTGGGTAACACAGAGCATGGTCATGCCCTCTTCCGCTAAAGACACCATGACATCGAGTACTTCAGAGATCATCTCGGGATCAAGCGCTGATGTCGGTTCGTCGAACAGCATAATCTTGGGGTTCATGCACAGCGAACGCGCTATCGCAACGCGCTGTTGCTGGCCACCTGAAAGTTCACCCGGGTACTTGCGTGCCTGTTCGGGTATACGAACCTTTTCAAGAAAGCCCATGGCAACATCTTCTGCTTCCGCACGGCTGAATTTACGCACCAGCGTTAACGCCAACGTGCAGTTTTCCAACACAGTCATGTGCGGAAACAAATTGAATTGCTGAAAGACCATACCTACCTCACGGCGTATTTCATCAATATTAGCTACGTCATCGTTGAGCTCGGTGCCAAGCACCTTAATGGTGCCACGCTGATGGTCTTCCAGTTTGCACACACAGCGGATCAAGGTGGACTTACCAGAACCGGACGGCCCGCAGATCACAATCTTCTCACCATCTATCACATCCAGATTGATGTCTTTCAAGACGTGAAAGTCATCAAACCATTTGTTCACCAGGGACATACTGACAGCAGAAGTTTCTGTCACCGATTGATTATCCATGCCCGACCCGCAGTTTATTTTCCAGGTATGCGCCATACCGGGATAATGAAAAGACAAAAATAAAATAGATTAGTCCGATAAACACATACACCTCGACATAGTGCGGTGTCCATTTTCCTGTGCCGTAGGCCGCATGACCTGACGCCAGAATTTCAAAGAAGCCAACAATGGTGACAATCGATGTTTCTTTAAAGGTGATCACGAACTGATTCACTATCGATGGCAGTGAGTTTCTAAACGCCTGTGGCAGCTGAATTCGCGTGACTCGTTGCCAGTACTTAAGCCCGAGTGTTAAACCCGCTTCATCCTGCCCTGCCGGAATGGCCTGTAGCCCCGCGCGAATATTTTCAGCCTGATAGCACGCGAAGAAAATAGCAAAGCCAAATATTACCCGGTAAAGCTTATCGCCCTGCAACCAGCCCGGCAAAACAAACGGCGTGATCACCGCCGCCGTAAAAAGAATAGTCAGCAAAGGCAGCGATCTAAAAAAATCGATAAACAGCCCGACCATGCGTGCTACGACAGGCAGTTTTGAACGCCTGCCCAGTGCCAGCAAGATAGACAAAGGCATACCAATGATTGATACAGCGGCAAAAATAAAAATAGTCAACGCCAACCCGCCCCAGCGTTCCGGTGTGATTTCTGTCAGCCCCAGAATTCCCCCGTGCATCAGAATATAGAACACACCAAAACCTGCTACCCAGAGAGCACTGAGTTTTTTCGCAGTCCAGAACCACTGAAAACACGAAGCCACCATGGTAGTGATCATCACGACACAGGCCAGTGTGGAACGCCAGTGTTCTTCGAATGGAAACAGCCCAAATAATATAATCCGGTGCCGGGCATCAATCACTGACCAACACGCACCCGTGGCATCGCGACACAAGGGCTCGTCTTCTTCTGCCCACACACTGGATAGAAACGCCCAGTCAATGATCTGGTAGGCCAGGTACACCAGTAATGCACCACAGACAACGGTAACCAATGCATCGAACGGGCTATTAAACAAACCCGACTTGAGACGCTTACCAAATGATGGGCGTGGTGGTTTCTGACTGAGAACGGCACTTTCCATGATCAGTCTTTCACCTCAAAACCCTTCAGCGCTATCTTTCGATTGATCGAATTCATGACATAGGCAATGGTGAGATTAATCACCAGAAACCCGCCCATCAGGATGGCTAGTAGCTCAAGAGTTTGTCCACTTTGATTAATGGATGTTGAAATAATCATAAAAAAATCTGAAAAGCCCACCACCAATCCGATGGTCGTTGCCTTCATTAGCTGTACATATTGATTGGTGAGGGAAGGCAGTACCGCTCTGATCGCAAGTGGCAGACGAATTCGGCTGAAAATTTGAGTTGCCGATAATCCGGTGACAAACCCCGCCTCTATTTGCCCCTTAGGGACAGACATTAAGCCTGCTCTGACGACTTCACCGATATAGGCACCGCCATACAATGCGATAGCGATCACTAATGCTGTGAGCTCAGGGGGCATTCTCATGCCGCCGCGAAAATTAAGCCCCTTCAGTGCCGGAACGTCTAACAGGTTGCTACCGGCATCATGCGAGAACCAGGCGATTGCAAACAACACCAGCGGCAGCACACACCAGCCAATAATTTTGGCGCGCCCGTAACTTACAATGTTATCCATCGTTCGACGTAAGCGAAACAACAGTAGCAGCCAGGCAATAAAAACACCCACCATCACAAGAAAAGCGCTAAAGCTGATATTCGCTACAGGAAAGTAGACACCGCGACCGGTGATAAATACTACATCACCCAACGATATAGCCGCCTTGGGGCGCGGTAGATGAGACACGACGGAATACCAGAAAACCGCCTGTAAAATCAGTGGCACATTACGAAAGATCTCGACGTAAATTGTGCCCAACAGAGAGAAGAGTTTATTTCGGGAAGTTCTGATCAGACCGATAATCACACCGATCACGGTCGCAAAGGCTATCCCCAGAAAACCCAATAGCAGCGTATTGAGGATGCCGATTGTCAGCGTTTTACTATAAGGATCACTGATTGAATAGGGCAGGACAGAAAAAGAGAAATCCCAACCGGTTGCGCGCTCTAGAAATCCAAAGCCGGTCGTCAGGCTTTGCGCTTCCAGTGACGCGCGCGTATTGACCACCATTGCCACAAGCAGCGCGGCAACAACAGAGACTAGAATCGCTTGCAAGGCGATTTCCCGGAGCTTTCTATTTCGGTGAAGCGCTGCCACTAGATGCGGTTAGATACTCTGAATAAATAGTTAGTAGAAAGTAAAACGCCTTGCATGCAGGCTGAAACCAACCGGCAAACAAGGCGCTGATTACACCGGTGTGTTTAGTCCAGAATCATCGGGACAATAACACCACCATCACTCCAAAGTGCATTGAGGCCACGATCAAGACCGTAGACTGAACCTGCACCAATATTGCGATCAAAAATTTCAGCCGAGTTACCCACTTGCTTGATCACGTTATACGCCCAATCATCTGACAGGCCGAGTCGCTCACCAATGCCCGGAGTCACACCCAGCAGTACTTCGACAGTTGAATCTTCCGGGTTGGCTTTGTGTTCATCAACGTTAGATGAATTAATACCCTTGGATTCAGCGATCCAGGTCACAGCAAACATCCAGTTAACGATATCAACCCAGTTGTCATCGCCCTGTCGCATCGCTGCTGCTTCCGGCTCAAGCGCGAGCGCCACGTTCATCATATCGTGATCGTCTGGATTAGGGGCGCTTTGACGAGTCACTGCAAGGTTAGGTCCCCAACCTACAATGCTGTCGCAACGGCCTGCAAAATAAGCTTCACGGGTTTCTTCACTCTTTTCAAACGTGATCATTTCTACTTCGATCTTACGGCTTTTGAAAAAGTTAGCGGCCAGACGCTCAGTAGAGGTACCGGCGTTTGCACACAGTGAACCACCATCGAGTGCTTCGGGGTCTGTACTGCCTAATTCTTTAGGCATCATGACGTTAGTCGCACCGACAAAGTAAGGAACAGAAAACTGTATACCTAACTCTGTATCGCGACCCATGGTCCAGCCAGTTGCTTTAATGATGACATCTACATCACCGGATTGCAGTGAAGGGAATCGCTGGGCCCAACTGATAGGAACGACTTTCAGTTTATCATCGCTGCCTAACACAGCTACGCTAAGCGCACGGCAATAGTCAATATCGTAGCCGCTCCACTTGTTATCGTCTGTCACCTGCACAAACGGTGGAAAGCTGCCGTTATGACCTGAGCAAAGCAGACTGCCACGATCGTTAACCGCTTTTAAGGTATCGCCGTTAGCCGCGTGGGCCGACGATGTAAGTGCAGATAGAGTCAGCACAGAACAAGATGCGACCCCCAGCAATGCCTTCTTGATGATCGGTTTCATTTGTTTACTCTCCTCCGGAGGATGTGTTGGTCAGGAATAGTCACAGCAGACACCCGGCTAGTGCTTGCGACTGCTGCGCGATGGTTCGAAAACGGTTTCGCTCCGTTACATTACACCAAGCGGGCACTGACATGCCACTCAAATCCCGACAGACCCGTGCACGGATATCCGAAGAATAGGCACCACTATTTCACGGTAAAAGAGCAGCACTTAATGATCGCAGAGTCATTCTGGCAGCAGTCTTCCAGCAGGTACTGCAACAGATCCCCCATCGCGCCAGCATGCACCCGATAGATAATTTTGCGTGACACGCGGGTGGAACTAACCAGACCTGCTTTTTCCAGAGAAGCCATATGAAACGTGACTTTTGACGGTGCCGCTTCCACGGCCTCACCAATCTGTCCGGCAGCGCTGCCTGATTCGCCACACTGAATCAGGTGCCTGATGATCCTGAGACGAACCTGGTGCGCAAGCGCACCCAGCGCATCGATGGCTTGACTTTCATTCATATTACAACAATACTTGAAATATCATAATAAAGAGGAGCATAGCATGTTATCCAATTCAAATTCTCTGACTGATGTGCTCGATCAACTATCGAGTACGCCAGACCTGCCACTGCTTTTTCGCTTTAACGGCAACACGATCGGCAACGGATATCATGTCACAGAAATCAAACTGGCAGATATTACTTCTGTAGATTGTGGCAAAGGCAGCGACCACTGGCAGGAGATCATTATTCAGCTTCTCGACGGTGCATCGCAAAAGCCGGCCATGACCTGCCGCAAATTCAGGATGATTGTAGATAAAGGCCGAGCCGGTCTGAAGTCTTCAGAGAATTCGCAGCTTCTTTTTGAGTACTCCCCACCCAACAGCTCACTGCTACGCCTTAAGGTTGAGGGGGTTTCAAATCAAACCAACCTGGTTCTGGTGGAGTTAACAGGATTACATACTGAATGTAAGCCTTTTAGTCGAGCATTGGCAGGTCGGGCGGCCAGTTTTTGCGCGGGCGTAGCGGGCGTTGGTGAATCGGCCGGGAAGGTAGAGTCGCCACGAAGGTCATGTTGTTGAAAAGCAGGTTTAAGTATTTTTTTGGGGATGATGCTGTTGGTGGGTTGGTGGTAAGGCGATTTGAAGTGCACCACTTTGTACTTTGAAAATGGTGGGGGCTTTTGCAGCGGACCGGTGCGGTTCGCCGGGGCTCACCGGCACCCTACGGGTTGGTTGTTATACGGGATGGGTGAATTTGCTTAGTGGTGATGAGCCTATACATTGATGTTCCCACTGCAGTAGTATGTTGTAACACAAAACGGAAAAAGCTATGGCACCCTCAGTCACCAGCGTACAACCCGCAGACGGTGTTGGCGCTTATATATCCAATGTTGATCTTGCCAGTTGCAGTAGCAATGATATTGCTACCCTTCGTGATGCACTGGGTAACCATGGCGTGCTGTTTTTTCGTGATCAATCGCTTACACCCGATCAGCATGTTCAACTCGCAAAAAAATTCGGCAACATCAATATCAACCGGTTTTTCCCCAGCGTTGATTCACACCCTCAAGTGGCAGAGGTTCGAAAAGAACCCACGCAGAGTGCCAACATTGGCAGCGTCTGGCATACCGATCATTCCTACGACCAGGAACCTGCCATGGGCTCTATTCTGGTGGCACGCATCACACCGTCGCGTGGCGGTGACACTATCTTTGCCAATATGTTTCTGGCCTACGAACATTTATCAGAAGGGCTGAAAAAAACGCTACTCGGATTAAAGGCTGTACACTCCAGTCGCCATGTGTTCGGAAAAAAAGCTACAGACCAAAGCGACGCAAAATTTAAAAATGCAGATGCTGCTACTCAGGACTCCATTCATCCCATGGTTATTTCTCACCCTATCAGCGGGAAAAAAGCCCTGTATATCAACCCGGATTTTACTATCGGTATCGAAGGATGGCACAAGAACGAAAGTAAGCCCTTACTGGATATGCTGTACCAACATGCGGTGCAGCCCGAATTCACGCATCGCTTTAAATGGTATGAAGGCTCTGTCGCATTCTGGGATAACCGCGCCACCTGGCATTGCGCATTGAATGACTACCCAACCGAAACCAGGTTAATGCACCGAATCACTATTGAAGGCGCCAAGCTGGAAGGGGCAGCGGCGTAACGCTGCTGCTTGAAACAAGGTGACTCAAACACAAGACGCAGATGTTGTGATTGTTGGTGCAGGAAGCATTGGCATTGCGGTCGCCTACTATCTTTGCAAAACCCAACCCGGCTTGCGAGTGGTTCTGGTTGAAGAGGCCACGCCGATGGCACTGACCTCTGCGCAGTCCGGTGAGAACTATCGCAACTGGTGGCCACACCCCGTCATGAAAAGTTTTATGGATCGCTCCATAGAGCTAATGGAAGAGATAGCTCACCATACCGACAATCGTATTCAATTAACTACCCGGGGCTATCTGCTTGCTACAAGAAACACAGCGGATGGGGCTCTACTTGATAACCTGGGCGATACCTACACTGCTACTGATGCACTACGTCGACATACCAACACCGCAAGCTACCGCAAGGCTCTTGACGCAACCTCCAACGCGCCTGTAGATGGCGTTGATATAGTCGAATCAAGTGATGCAATAGCACACTGCTACCCGCGCTTTGATCCATCGTTGAAAACACTGTTTCACATCAGGCGCGGCGGTATGTTAAGTGCGCAACAGATGGGCACCGTTATGCTGGAGCACATCCGGAAAAACGGTGGAGAAATAATCCGTGGCTCTGTCATTGATCTCAACACAAACGGTCGATTCACCGTCATGCTCACCCACGACGACAAACAGACCAGCACCATTCAATCAGACTATGTCGTTAATGCCGCCGGCCCGTTCGTCAATACCATTGCCAATATGCTTTCTATCGATTTGCCAGTCGTGAATGTGTTGCAGCAAAAAATCGCCTTCGAAGATACCCGAAAGACCATCGAGCGCGACTTACCATTCGCGATTGACCTGGATGAACAAACCATTAACTGGCACCAGGATGAACGGGATGCCTTGGCCACTGAACCCTCTCTGGCGTTTCTGACCAATACCATGCCCGGCTCTATCCACTGTCGCCCTGAAGGCGGTGATCATGGTAGCTGGATAAAACTTGGCTGGGCTTATAACCAGACATCGTCAATCCCGTCCCGCACCCCGACACTGGATGAATTTTACCCGGAAATTGTATTAAGAGGTGCCGCGAGACTACAACCAAAGCTTGAGCAGTATCTGAACGGGTTTCCGCGCAACTTCAGTCACTACGGTGGCTACTACACGATGACGGAAGAGAACTGGCCGCTTATCGGCGAGACCGACGTGCCCGGCTTCTACACGGCGGCGGCTTTATCAGGCTTTGGCACCATGGCCGCCTGCGGCACCGGTGAGCTAATCGCCAATTCAATTATCGGTAACACAGTGCCGGACTACGCCCGCGACCTATCAAGCCTTCGCCATCAAAACAAACCGCTGATGGCAGAGATCAATGCCCTGCAGAGCCGCGGAATACTATAAAAAGCGCTTTAAAAGCGCTGAATAATACAAACCGTCTCTGTGTCAGGTATCATCTTTGACGGCAAAGCTATGCCAGAGAGAGATTTCATGAATCGAGCAATCACCAGTTTATTATTACTTTTCTTTTCTGCGACATTGCTGGCTGCAGACTTTCCGGAAACCGCAGGCATCTACCTGGTGGATTCACAGGGTACTGAAACGCAAATCGGCGACGTGAATTTCACCGCAACCGCTGATGGCAGCACTGCCGTATCGGTCGACATGGATAACAGCGCATTTAGCGAGCACTTTCTTTCCATGCGCCCCTTCAGATGCATTGAAGCCAGGACCGAGTGGTTTTGTTATCTTGAATACCCTTATGATCTGCGCCGCTTAATCACCGAAGATGATCTAAGTGACCTCGAGTATCAGTTGCTGTTTATAAAAAAATCCCCGTCAGAGTTTGGTATCGATGCATGGAACGGGCTCTACTATAAGCTGGCGTTACAATCTGATGGTTCAATCACCGGAACCCTTCTGGAGGGTGATTTAAATGTATTGCAGAGTCCGCCGGAAGAAACCTATGCAAAGCCGGTTGATCTTGGTGAATTTATCGAAGCGGATAAAGTAAAACGGCTATTCCCGACATTGCGAATATACTGAGAACTTTCTCGTGAGCACGGTTTTATCGCGGATATTTTCAGTAGTTAGCCAGATTAGACTCTCTCTGTGCACTCCGCTATCGTGCCGTGGGAGGACAACTCCGTTGCACGAATTTCAGTGCAGTAGTGGCACCGAAGTACGCAAATAACTATCGTGGTAAAATCACTATTGGATAGTCTTTTAACATCTATTCGCTGAACGGAGTTCGGCTCCCACAAGGTGTGCACGTTAGGAATCATGCAGAACATCGACGCCCGTTGTTCTTTAATGGTGCAATTTGTGAAAGTTAAGAACACACATCCCTACTCACAAGGCGGCCCGCAAACAGCAGGCCGCCAGTCACTGGCGCTAGGCGGTATGATGAACTTCTTTCATGTTGTACACAGGCGTTTCTAATCCTTCCATACGCGCTTTAATTTGCAACGTCAGGTACAACGAATAGTGACGGGACTGATGCAGGTTGCCGCCATGAAACCATAGTGCTTCCTGTTGAGTCGGCTTCCACATATTGCGCAGCTCACCTTCCCAGGGACCGGGGTCTTTCTTGGTGTCTGAACCCAGTCCCCAGCACTTGCCAACTTTATCTGCGACGTCCTGCGATATAATTTTCGCCGCCCAGCCGTTCATAGATCCATAGCCGGTTGCACAGATGATAAGGTCCGCTGGAAGTTCGGATCCATCATCAAGGCTGATTGAGTTTTCATTAATCCCGGTGACATTGACACCGCTCTTCAGTTTAATTTTTCCATCAATGATTAACTGCGAAGCACCAACATCAATATAGTATCCCGAACCACGGCGCAGGTATTTCACAAACAAACCTGATCCGTCTTCACCGAAGTCGAGTAAAAAGCCGGCTTTCTCCAGCCCTTCATACATTTCTGCGTCACGCTCGGCCATTTGATCGTAAACCGGCTTCTGCAAGGTATGAAGTATCTTGTAGGGAAGCGATGCAAATATAAGATCAGCGGTATCAGTGGTGACGCCCGCCTCGACGGCTTCCTTGGAATACAAACCACCCAGCGCAAGCTCCATCAAGGTATCTGATTTCGCAATGTGGGTTGATGAGCGCTGCAGCATAGTGACATCAGCACCACTCTCCCAAAGATCGGCGCAGATATCGTGTGCAGAATTATTCGAACCGATCACTACACACTTTTTATCAGCCCAGGCTTCACCACCACTGTGCTGGCTTGAATGACACAACGTGCCCTTGAATTTTTCAGCACCGGCTATCTCTGGCATATTGGCGATACCAGACATACCGGTTGCAAGTACCAGCTGCTTTGGACGCAAAGTCAGTTGCTCGCCATTACGGTTGACTAGAACCTCCCACTCTTTCTTTGCGTCATCATATCGGGCACTGAGCGCTTCAGTCTGGGTCCAGTAATTGAGCTCCATGATTTTGGTATACATCTCGAGCCAGTCACCGATTTTATCTTTCGGTGAAAACACTGGCCAGTGATCAGGAAAAGGCAAGTATGGCAGATGGTCATACCAAACCGGGTCATGCAGACACAACGATCGATAACGTTTGCGCCATGAGTCACCGGGGCGTTCATTCTTCTCAAGGATAATAGTTGGGACGCCATGCCGCTTTAAACGCGCACCCAGGCCAATACCACCCTGCCCCCCACCAATCACCAGACAATAAGGTTGCTCTGTGTACCCCAGATCTGCTTCTTCCTGTTGCTTGCGTTCCAGCCAGTTCTTCCGACCGGAATAAGCGCCATGTTCAACACCTGCTTCACGCGTACCATGCTTGTCATCCTTCGTTTCATGACCTTTGAGCTCAAGCATGGTGGTGAGTAGTGTCCAGCACTTATCACCTTTGAGTCTCAGATGTCCGCGGCCACGCGCGACAGCCGTTTCAAAACTAACCCACCCTTCGGTAATACCATCAGCGGAGCTTGCATCGCCCTCGAGTAGCCAATCAGTCGGTTGTGTGTTTTCAAGCGTGCTTTCAAGCATTGCTTTAATACTGGCCTGGCCCTCAGAGGTATCAAGGTTCCAGGTAAAGGTGAGAAAATCACGCCAGTAGCAGTCTTCATCAAACATCGAGGCCACTGTATCGATATCGCGTTTGCGTAGCGCCTGATCAAACGCACCCAGCCACTGTTCTATCTGGGCGTTCACCATGTTCTCTGCTGGTACAGCCATCTTTTTTCCTCCGGTTTGTTGCATCATTTTGATACACGCAAAACGATACCACACAAAATCGGGGATTAAAAAGAGAGATTTACGGTTTTAGCTGTTGGTTTAAAACGACCCGCAACAGCAATACATTTAATTCAGAGCCTGATCGCAAACTGTAAAAGGCGGTTTATCAACCCTGAAAAATACGATGAGTATCAACCCTAGGGTCAAGTGTGCAGATGACTTGAATTCAATACAAATCTGGCCATCGCGCTAGAAAGATGCAACCGGGGTTTGTTGTCTGAACTTGCTTTCGCGTACTTCATAGCGATCAACAACTACTCGCGCCAGAGCATTTGCGTCAGTCTCCAGTTGCTCACAACTTTTGCGTGAAGCCATAGCCTTTAATGCTTGCTCCACCTCTATCGCCGCCTGTATACCGAATTCACCATAGCTGCAGTGACGGGCCCTGACACGATCAGTAAATCCATTCCACTGATTTATCAGGCCTTCATTGACACTGGTGATTTGTTGCGGCCACACCGGAAATTGATAGTTGATTTCTGCGGCCGCTACTGCGGAGATAATTCGACAACCGGTGCTGGCCGCACGCCAGTCAAACTCCCAATGGACGGTCCAGCGGGTTTGTGCGAAATCGGCAGAGTCACCACCGGGTTTTACTGTGGCGAGCGCCTTGCGCAAGGCTTCAGCTGATTCGCCTTCGATCACGACATTGGTTTCTTTTTCACTAAAGTAAGCGGAATCTTCAAGCCCGGGGGCATAGTTGCAGATACCTGGCACTTCACGCTGCAACGGCTTGATTGCATCTGACATATGCGTACAGGATGCAGTCAGGCCAATTGAAAAGAATGCCAGTAGTATTTTACGGTTCATAAGCCAGTCATTCATACGTCGTGTATTCAGGAGATCGTCATACCACCATCAGCCACCAGCGTATGCCCGGTGACAAATGACGATGCCTGACTTGCCAGAAACAATGCCACACCAGCTATTTCTTCTGGCTGCCCGATACGCCGCAATGGAGTGACTGTCTCTACAGATTTTAATCGTTCCGGGTCTTCCCATAAGGCACGCGCAAAGTCTGTTTTGACCAGTCCCGGCGCTATTGCATTGGCACGTACACCACTGGGGCCCCATTCAATCGCGAGATTACGCACCAATGCTGTTTCCGCGGCTTTAGAGATACCGTAAGCGCCAAGTACAGCATCGCCCCTGATACCGGCAATACTGGATACTATGATCACAGAGCCTGTCTTTCGTTCAGCCATCTCGGGGCATACCATGTTACAGAGCTGGAAAACCGAGCGCACATTGGTGTTTATCACGGTATCGAAGGCCTCATCCGGCACCTGATGCATGGGTCCATACACAGGATTAGTGGCCGCATTGCAAACCAGAATATCGATTGCCCCGAGTGCCTGACGGGTTTTATCGACCAGTGCTTGCAACTGATCCTTACGCCCGACATGACAGGGTATATCGATGGCATGGTGTCCGGCATCTGTGAACTCACGGACTACGTCACTACAGGCATCAGCATGGCGACTGGAAATAACAACTTTTGCGCCTGCCTCGGCAAAGCTGCGCGCGATGGCCTTACCAATACCCCGCGTAGAACCCGTAATAACAGCAACTTTATTTTTTAAATCAAACACGCTAAAAATTCCAGAACGGTTAATTGATATCCGGGCTCACAGAAAATGGATGATCAGGTAGATCAAAGCGGTTAATGCAAGGCTCAAATGCAATACTGCACTAAGGCTGGCCAACTGGCGCACCTGCCCGATCACCGCATTGATCTGCAGAACCACAATAATCAGTAAAGCAAGTACAAACCCCAGGTCGCTAAACGATGCAGCTTGCAGTCCGCCGCTGGCCGACCCGAAGGAACCATGCTTCGACGCAAGCATACCAAATAACATTGGCGCTGCGAGCAACGTATTGGTTCGTGATGCCAGCAATGCCTTAGCGCCTGCCGCTGCCACATCTCCGGCTTTCAAGCCACAGACGATTTTTTGATTAGGCCAAATAATAAGCCACACATTCGCAAACATAAGAACCCCCATGAATGCGGCTACCGCAATATATTGATTAACACCTGCTCCCAGCTGAATGAACAGATAAACACCGGTGGCCAGAGTCATCATTGCGGCCCACCGGAACCACCAAAGTGCACGGGGCACCAGTTTTTTAATGACATCAGCGCGCGCGTCGGCGTCTGCCTCTTTAAAATATTCACCCTGAACTAAATTAAAGTAAAACAGCAGGCCCACCCAAACCACACCAAACAATACATGCGCCCAACGGAATAGAAACTCGACAAAATAAATCATATTTCTGCAGGCCTTCAGTGGTATTTGTGATTGACTATCAGCTTGCCATTCATGCTGCTGATTGTTGAACTATTAGCCGGCGGTACTTAACGCCACAATAGTTGCTGATTCCTCGAGACTTAAACACCGGTAAACTAAAAACAGGCAGACCGGCGCTCAGCGCTTTAATTATTACGCAATGCCGGAGATTCTATCTGATAACTAAACCATTTGTTAACTTACGGGTTTACCGTTTTCACTGTGCCATAGAACAGACAACACCATCGTACAAATACTGGCTTGCGGTATCACCCTTAATACAGCACTTCTACATCGATACCCCCGTCACTGTTCGCAGACCAGAGTTCAGCGCCCAACCGGGAAGTAACTTACGGTTCGTGCCGGTGATGTTGTTCTACAAAGAACCGGCAATGGCTTCAAGATCAGGGATCGGGCGTGCAGTTTCAGGGTTAGCCGCTAAAACAGACTCAAGTGCGGCGGCAACAGCCAGTATTTTAGCATCGCTTCCTTTCGGTCCAATGATCTGAATACCAAAAGGCAAGCCCTCTTCGTTTAAGCCACATGGCAATACGCAACTACAACACAAAGCGGTAGTTGGCACGTAGGATAGCGCCAGCCAGCGCATATAGGTGGGCATTTCTTCGCCATTGATATGCGTTACCGTACGCTCGGTGTACGGAAACGGGCTCACGGCCGCCGCAGGGGCAATCAACACATCAGCGTCGTTAAAAAATTCCAGCATATTTCTGTAAATTACCGATTGATTGGCAAACGCCTGACTGATTTGTGAAGCGGTGAATGCGAGCCCCCTTTCGGTATTATCGATGACGTTAGGGCCTAGTAGTTCGCGGTGATTTTTTAGATTTTCTTCATGGGCCGCAACAAAGAACAGACCACGCAGGACTTCAAACACACTATGCACATTGTCCATGACCGGTGTGCGCTCATCGCAACTGGCAAAGTTGCCAGAGAAAGTAGACAGCCTGTTTTCAAACAAACTCGCTATGTGCCTATCCACCGGACAACACCCGAAATCACTCGACCAGGCCACTCGTAATCCGGAAAGATCAACAGAATCCAGTGTGTCCGGAATTCGCGGATCGCGGCTGCTGTAGGGGTCACGCTGATCAAAGGTTGCCTGAGCTCTCAGTAACAGATGGGTATCCGCCACGGTTCTTCCCATCGGCCCCAATACCGCAAACGGACTTAGTGCCACACCACTTTGGACACCAGGCACCACACCAGGTGAAGGACGAAACCCGGTGATACCACAAAATGAGGCAGGCGTTCTAAGACTGCCGCCGTAGTCAGAACCGGTAGCTACCGGTAACATACCGGTGGCCAATGCCACTGCCGTGCCTCCGGAAGAACCAGCGCAGGTTCGCGACGCATCAAATGGATTACCAGTCGCACCGTAGACCAGGTTTATGGTATTGCCCCCGGCACCAAATTCCGGCGTGTTGGTTTTGCAGAATATATTGGCATCATGAGAACGAATATTCGCGACGACAAAATCATCTTCTTCGGGAATTTCATTTTCATGAATTTTTGATCCCCAAGTGGTTCGCAAACCCGCTGTCGCTTCAAGATCTTTGATGCCTGTGGGCAGACCACCCAGTAACCCGACTTCTTCACCACGTTGAATTCTGGCGGTCACTTTCTGCGCACATTCAAGACCGGCATCAAGATCAGATGCCACTATGGCATTGAGAACCGGATTAACCAGATCTATTCGATCAATACAACTCTGGAATAATTCGACCGGTGACAACACACGGGACTTTATTTTGGACAGCGCTTCAACGGCTGATAGATCACACGGCTCAGTCATGGATTAATCTTCAATATTCTGTTTAAAAATTCGGGGGATTGCTTACCGGCTTCTGTCACGCCGGCACAGCTACTTTCTTTTCCATCAGATTAAATGGCAACATACTGACGACCAGAAAGATCACCGCTGCTGCCACGGCCAATAACTTGAACAGCGCACTGAAACCATAGTTAAGGTGAATAGCCGCAATTAACGGGATCGAACTTGCCATCACCAGAATAGTGATGGTGTAACGTATTGCGAGTATCCGGCTTCTGATCTCAGGCCGTGTTATCCGACCCACCAGAACATCATTGATTGGTATCTGACCAAATACCGCCAGCATGTAACCGACAGCAGCAAACAAGGCAAGACGTCCTTCAGCCCCGACCGCAATAGCAAAGAAAATCACTTGCATTGCAGCAACGCTCATAAATATCCGGCGCGGCGAAATGCGATCAATCAGGTAACCCACCACCAGTTGCCCCATGGATCCTGCAAAAAAAGCAAAAAAGGCTAACTGCCCGACCACTGTTGCACTCACTGATAAATCGCCTGTTCTTTCTGATAAAACTTTGGGCAATGCAAATGTAGTGCTTTGAAATAGTAGTCCGCCTAAAGCCGTGGAGAGGAAAACCACCATCAGAACACGTGCTAGCTTGTCATGATTCGCCTGCGCTTTACCGACAGAAGACGAACCGGCGTTCTGCCGTTGTGTTTTTTCATCAGGTTGTTTGTTCATCGTCAAGTAGTAGACAACCCCCAGCAGAATCGAAAAAACACCCGGCCAGATAAACGCCGCACGCCAGCCGCTGGAATCAATTAACCACGCTGTCAACAGGGCTGCACAAGCCACCCCCATATTGCCCCAGACACCATTAACCGCCACCCGCAATCCGGTTCTGTTCTGGCCTTCCAGAACCAGCGCTATCCCTACCGGATGATAGATCGCCGCAAACACGCCGATAAAAAACAATCCGGCACTCATTTGCAGGGGCGTAGTCGCCATTGATGCAGCGATTGCCGACAGCCCGATGCCGATAAAAAAGACCACAATCATTCCGTGCCGGTTCCAACGATCCGCCAGCCAGCCTGCGGGCAACGCAAAAGCCCCGAACGCTACAAAGCCGGGTGTGGCATAAGGGATCAACAAAGAGTATTCAACACCCCATTCCCTGGATAGCGCCAGCGCAGCAAGCGTGGCAAACACAAGCATAAAAAGGTGGTCCAGAAAATGGCCAACGTTAAGCAGGAAAAACTGAATTCGCTTATCCATGATAAAACCCTGCAGGGAAGGCAGACACCAGTGTGTTTTTGTCAGTAAAAAAGCGGCTAAGGGATTCAGAAATAATATTCATCTTATGCACGGTAAATTACCGACCAGGCCGAACCATAACAACGGACAATGCTGATACGACCATCATTCATATATCTCTTGCGTGTGAGTCGAGTTCAAGTTGGAAACTGCAAATTTCATTATAAAATTCACGCTACTAAGCGATCGAATTGCCAGCATTTAGAATATACTACACGCTTCTGCCCAGCAGGACAGCACCCCCGTCCGGTACAACCACCATACGGCCGGTGCCTGATACCCATTGCGCCAGGGATGAAATTCGCAACCAGTTAAGGGGAAACCAATCATGACTTCAACTGCACTCACACGGCTACTGATATTCACCGTGTTGATGGCTTTTCTGCCTACAGCCAAAGCCGCCGATCTACCCGCTCCGACCGGCAAGGTGCTATTGACAATATCGGGCGATATCAGTAATCACAATATCGATCAAACCGCCCAGTTTGACCAACAGATGCTGGAGCAATTTACACCCACCACATTTAAAACCACCACCCCCTGGACAGATGGCCTCACCGAATTCACCGGTGTCAGAGTCAGTGAGATTCTTAAATTTGTGGGCGCCGGATCAGCCGATTTTCGAGCAAGCGCCCTGGACAAATACTGGAACGATATCAAAGACATCAATTTCGATGATATACCGGCCATCATCGCTTACAAGAAAAACGGCAAACACCTGCGGGTACGTGAACTGGGACCGCTTTGGCTTATGTTTCCATTCGATGATTACCCGAAAATATCAGACGAAAAACATAAGACTGCCAGTGTCTGGCAATTGATTGGAATCGTCGTCAATTGAATACAGCACGAACAGCGACTCTGCTGACAATCTTTTTCGCACTAATGTGCGTGATTCAGATTTCACTCATTGCCAGAACACTTGACGAAACCCGCACCCAGCTGAGTAACCGCAGCACCGGCGCAATCAATACACTCACGCAGATCGACCGGAACCTGGATCAGTTTCTTAATTCACTGGTGATTTATAAAAATAAAGCCGGCGACCCTGCCCTTGCAGATGACGCGGTTGCCAGTTATCAATCAAACTTTGATATTTTCTGGGGCTGGACAACAGTCTTTAAATTGCGTGCTCCCGGTGAAACCAGCACGCTGCCCGGTGTTGATCAGGTTCTGGTTGAGGTCAATGCCTTTCTGGAAAGCAACGACTCCACTATCAATGCCGGCGTTCCCCTGAGTATTGAAGACACCGACCGGATCTATGCGGAAACACAGCATATCTCAGAGCTCTTTCATGATCTGGGGCACAACTACTTTATCGCCCTGTCGAAGTTCAGCGATGAGCTGAAAAACAGCACTAAAAGAATCTACTGGGCATTTTCATTTTTTGCCTTCATGTTGGTTTGTACCGGCACAATCTCAACCTACTCTTTGATGAAGGCCAATCGCCGCTCAGATGAGTTAGTAAAACAATCCGAAAAAACACAAGAGCGACTGACACAAGTGGTCAGTGAATTGCGCAGCGGTAAACTTGAAAGCAAAGCCAAAGACAGCTTCCTTGCTGCCGCCAGCCATGATTTGCGTCAACCACTACATGCACTCGGGCTTTTTCTGGGAGCGCTTGAACAGCATGTTCAGCCCGCCGGCCGCTCGATCATGGAAAAAGCACAGCAATCCAGTACCGCGCTCACGCGACTATTGTCAAGCCTGCTGGATCTCTCAAGGCTTGATGCCGGTGTCGTAAAGATTGCAGAAAAAGATTTCTCACTGGCCCCGCTGGTAAAAACTCTGGAACAGGAATTCCAGACAACAGCACTTGAGTGCAATATGCGGCTGGAGTTTGACGAAATAAACCAAACAGTGAAAACAGATCGCATCCTGTTAGATCGCGTACTCAGGAATCTGATCGAAAATGCGCTGACGCACAGCAAAGGTTCAGTACTTAAACTATCAGGCACCAAAGCAAAGGGAAGGTTTGCACTGCAGCTGTCAGACGATGGTCGAGGTATCCCCCAACACGAACAAAACGATATATTTTCCGAGTACTACCAGATTGGCAACCCGGAAAGAGATCGCTCTAAAGGCCTTGGTATTGGCTTATCCATTGTGAAGCGGTTGTCTGAACTTCTGGGGTTTAACCTTGACTTTAAATCAGAACAAAACACAGGCTGTACGTTTACACTTTACCTGAAACCCGGCGCAGCAGTTGCGGCGGAACCGCTGAAACCCATTCAGCAAAAAAACACCAGCGTCGATAACTCCATCCTGATTGCATTTATAGAGGATGAACTGGAAATTCGTGAAGGCATGGAGATTATGCTTGGCAATATGGGATACAACATTGTCACTGCAGACTCTGCAAATGCGCTGATAGAGACCATGGAACAACAGCGTTTATTCCCTGACTTGTTGATTTCTGATTATCGCCTGCGTGAAAACCAGACCGGCGACAATGCGATCAAGCAGATCGTTGACTATCTTGGCAAAAAAATTCCCGCCATCATCGTTACCGGTGATACCTCACCAAAGCGTGTTAAAGAAGCCACGCTCAGTGGCTTTACGCTCCTGCATAAACCGGTAGAACCCCCGGAACTGATGTCATCTATTAAGACTCTGCTCGACAACGATCAGACATTGACAGCCAATGACTTCGGTGCCATCCGCTGAGCCTGATCAACACACTGGCGAAGGTCAATCGTTTGATTCAATGTGTAGATATGAAAGTGGTGAAACCCACGCTCAACTAAATCGTCGATAAGCTGCTCAGCCTGTTGCTGCGCCAAATGCTTCATCTTTTGCGGATCTTTTAATACGGGTTCAAATGCCTGGTACAGCGCCTTCGGTACGTTTGTGCCACAGCGCGTTGCAAACTGGGTCATTCTGGTAAAATCACGAATAGGTAGCACGCCCGGTACAATCGCAGAAGTGATCCCTGCCGCCGCTGCCCGATCACAAAAACGATCAAACTCATCCAGATCAAAAAAGAACTGCGTGATCGCCCGGTTTGCACCCGCATCAAACTTTGCTTTTAGAAGCTGGATATCTGAATCAGCGTTACCGGCTTTTGGATGAACTTCCGGGTAACATGCCACACTTATATCAAATGGATAAATTTCCAGCAGCCCTGCAATAAACTCGGGCACGCTTTCGTAGCAAGGCCCACGGCGTTTAGCATCGACGGCATTTTCGCGATCGTCTCCGCGCAGCGCGACTATCCGGTCGACACCCAGTTCGCTCAGCCGTCGAGCCACTAAGTTAATTTCTTCAATGGTGGAGCCTTCAAAGGTCAGGTGCGCGGCCACCGGTATATCGGACTCGGCCACCACATTTTCAATCGCTGTAACGCTATGTGATTGACCACTACCCAGGGCACCGTAGGTGATCGAGAAGAATCCTGGATCCATTATCTCAAGACAACCCAGAGTACGCCAGAACCGGCGTTCACCAATCAGGTTGCTCGGCGGAAAAAATTCATAAGAGAATCCAATATCATGCATGATTTCTATCCATTTTAAAAAATGCGGGGATGTAAAAGTTAGTGTGTAACCAGATCATCGCGGGTCCCTTGCCAGATTTTCACTGTCAGGGGATCACCCTTCAGATCGCGACTTGGCGTGCTGTTTAATTTATTTTGTGCAAACCAGTTTTCTATCTCCGCATCATCAAACCCGAGCCGATGGTGTTTATGTTCAACCCGTAGTTGTTCTTCGTTGTGCGGAGCAAAATCAACAATGACTAATCGCCCTCCGGGGCGCAGTACCCTGGCTGCTTCTTCGATCACAGACGCGGGGTCATCGCTGTAGTGCAACACCAGGTGTAGCGTCGCCAGATCAACAGAACTATCTGCGACCGGCATGTTGTACATATCCGCTTGCCGAACATGCACGTTGCGCAACGATGCACGCTCCAGATTTGCGCGCGCTACCGTTAACATCTCTTGCGAAAGATCGATTCCCATACCGCGCTCTGTGCGCTCGGAGATAAGTTCCAGCAGTCTTCCTGTGCCTGTCCCGATATCCAGGAAATCTGCGATCGGGGCATCGCCGACTACTTCAAGAAACTCTCTTTCAAGCAGCGCTTCCGGCACATGCAGCGCTCTTATCTGATTCCACTGGGCGGCATTTTCTCTGAAATAATTCAGCGCCACATCAGCGCGCTTCTGCTTCACCTGATCAAGCCTGAGCAAATCCCGATTAAGCTCCGTATCCTCAGCTGGCAGAAGGTCCACCAAAGTGCGGGCGAGTTGAGCTGACTCTGTTCTTTCAGCGATCCGATAGTAGACTTGTGCCCCTTCTCTAAAGCGATCCAGCAGCCCTGCCTCTACCAGCAGTTTCAGATGCCTGGACACCCGTGGCTGACTCTGGCCCAGAATCTGGGTTAACTCGCCCACACTGAGTTCTCCGTAGGCGCACAGTGCAAGCAGCCGCAGTCTGGTTGGCTCTCCGGCAGCGCGTAATCCACTTAAAAGTTGTTCCATGGCCAAACCCAAAATATAAAGATATGTTTATATGTACATTATTGCAGTGAATGGGGAATTAAGCAATATATTGTCCAACCAACGTCAAACAACCCATTAACCTATTGTTTTACATAACAATAGAAGTTTTCCGCACAATAATCCCGGCGCCACAGCAGCGTTTTCTCTGGCACTTGCGTCATCTCCAGAATTATTTGATTCAGCACTTTCGTTACCAGCACTTAAGAATGCAGCGTGCTAACAATTAGTAACGGTGTGCCGGGATAAACCCACTAAACTTGCTGTAGCGACTTCCAGCTGATCGAAGTAACCAATAAAAACAAAGAAATAGCCCCCTGGAGAATAAAATGAACGAATCGGCCAACAGCTTCCTGAGTAATATTCCATTCGCCGATAAACTCGGCCCCGTCCTGATCGCCCTGGCCATCCTGGTGATCGGGCTTATCATTGCCAAAGTGGTACGCCGCCTGGTGAAAAAAGCACTGAGCAGAGTGGACGTATTGAACCGCGAAAACTCTGACGGCACGGTCACCGATCTGGCGACTCCCATTGCCACGCTGATCTACTACATCATCGTCTTGTTTGTCCTGATTGCCGTTCTGGGCAAAATGGGCCTGACTGACGTGCTCGATCCTTTGAAGAGCATGGCTAACCAATTCCTGAGCTACGTCCCTAACTTGATCGGTGCCGGAATCGTCGCGTATGTCGGTTGGATATTGGCCAAAATAATTTCGGAGTTTGTCGGTCTAGGTTTAGGCAAGGCGGATGAGCAGCTGGCACTGCGCACCGGCAATGATGATATCCAGGTGTCGAAGCTTGGTAGCTCTTTTGTATTCGCGGCCATCCTGTTGCCGATTATCGTTGCCGCACTGGGCATTCTGGATATCGAAGCGATATCAGGTCCGGCAACTGCAATGATTCAACAGCTCATGTCTGCTATTCCAAATATTATCGGTGCTGCCATTATTCTTACGGTCACCTATTTTGTAGCAAAGTTTATCGTGCAGATTCTTGGTGGAATTCTAGAAGGCTTAAACGTTGATCAGATGCCACAAAAGCTCGGCATGACTGGCATGTTCACCCCTACCTTTACACCCACCAAATTGATCGGTGGTGCGATTATGTTCTTCGCCATGTTAACGGGCCTTACCGCCGCCGTTGATCGTTTAAACATCGATATCATTTCGCAAATTATGGCTCGAGTGCTGGAGTTTGGTGGCGGAATTCTGGTCGGTGGCGTGATACTGGTGATCGGTAATTTTCTGAGCACACTGGCTTACAATGCCATTTCTAAAACCAATCCGGCACTTGCCAACATTGCACGCTTTGCGATTCTTGGCCTGGTGGTCGCGATGGGTCTGCGAGCCATGGGTCTGGCCGATAACATTGTGAACATGGCATTCGGATTCACACTGGGTTCAGTTGCCGTTGCTGCTGCACTTGCGTTTGGCTTTGGCGGGCGTGATGCCGCCAAACGTATTGCTGACAACGTTGCGGACAAAGTCACCCGGGTCTAAAAAAGCCAGCCGTCTGTATTGCCCTCTTCCGGGGGGCAATCAGGCCTGCCAATAATAATAAAAAACCAGATGGCACCTGACTCCAGGGGAGCGCAATGAAGAACAGTTTATTCAATTTTAAAGACAACGATGAAAGAGAAATGTTCTTCGTTGCCATTCCCGTTATTCTTTTGTTTGCACTACTGGGTTACTGGCTGACGTATAGCACTGACGAACCAGCCGCCACCAATGCAGTCACCATGACGATCGCAGATTCAGATGCCGATGGTATCCCGGATTCGGTGGATCAATGCGTTAACCGCGCAGGTGTATTACATAACGCCGGCTGCCCCGAGAAAATCGGCTATGCGCTGGCAGACAACGATAAAGACGGCATCAAAAACAGCATGGACCGCTGCCCCGAAACTGCCGGTGATGCCGCGGCCGATGGCTGCCGTGTGCAAGCCCTTGCCAATGACACCACCACCGATACGCCTGCTGTGATAGAAACACCGGATACCGACGGTGATCTCGTTAACGATGATCTGGACCTCTGCCCTGAAACAGCGGCAGACACCGCCGATGGTTGCCCGCTGGATACCGATCAGGACGGTGTCATTGATGTTGATGATGAATGTATCGACACTGCGGGTACAGAACCCAACGGCTGTCCGGCAGACAACGACAATGATGGTATCTACGGCGATCAGGATAACTGCCCGGATGCCGCTGGCTCGGCAATTGATAACGGTTGTCCCGCCGATGGCGACGGTGACGGCGTCGTTGATCTGGAAGATCGGTGCCCCACTATAGCCGGTGGCGCTGACGGCTGTCCTGAAGATGAAGACAACGATGGCGTACCCGATGCCACCGATGAATGCCCTGCTCAAGCGGGTGCCGCCAGCTTAAAGGGTTGTCCGGCCGATACTGACGGCGACGGCGTGATCGATGCCGAGGATCGCTGCCCTGAACTTGCCGGAGTCGAAAGCAACGATGGTTGCGCTCTGGATACTGACAACGACGGCGTCATCGATACCGAAGACGATTGCCCTAACCTTGCGGGTGACGCCACTGCCAGTGGATGCCCGTCACAAATAGATAGTGATGGTGATGGCGTATTGGATGCGCTTGATCAGTGTATCGATCAATCCGGCCCGGCCAGCAACAGAGGCTGCCCGGCACCGAACGGTGATCAGGACGGAGACTCAATACCGGACGCCGAGGACCAATGCCCCACGATCGCCGGCACCGAAAAGGAACAGGGCTGCCCCATGGATAGCGACGGTGATGGCGTAGCTGACGGCGATGACCTCTGCCCGACCACGGCTGGCTTTGTTGCAGCACGCGGATGCCCGGACATGCCACCGGAGTCAGAACCCACAACAACAGCGAACATCAATACACTGGCTGATTCAGACCAGCAGATACTGGAACGTGCACTGAAAAAGGTGGCATTTACTTCTGGTAGTGCAACGCTAACCCTTGCCTCGCAGGAAATTCTGACCGACGTTGCGGGTGTATTGAAAAGATACCCTGAGTCGGTACTGGAAATACGCGGTCATACAGACTCCTCAGGGGCTGCCTCTAAAAACATGCAACTATCAATGGAACGTGCAAGAGCTTGTGCCAGTTATATCTCCAACCAGGGGATAGAATTTACCCGGCTGATCGCTTACGGCTATGGAGAATCAAAGCCGCTCGTGAGCAATGATAGCGCTACTGGCAGGCGCACCAACCGTCGCGTTGAATTTGAACTGAAGTTCAACCGGTAAGCACGGCACGGCGCCGCTTTTGAGCGGCGCTGTGCGTCATAGATGACCCGGGGAGAAGACGCCCCGCTGAGCGGTGCGCTACACTGCGGCGCATGACAGAAACATCAACAAGCCAGTTACACTTTAAGTACAGCATACTGGCATTCGCTGCGGCTGCATTTTGGGGCCTTTACTGGTTGCCACTTCGAAAAATCGAAGCAGCGGGTATCCCGGCCGCCTGGTCAACATTTGCCATCTACCTTGTCCCCCTTATCTTCCTGACACCCTTGTGTGTCGTCCGCCGACACTCGCTTCGCAAAGACTGGCGGGCACTGAGCATGATTGGACTGGTGATCGGCGCCGCCCTCGCGTGTTATGCCATCGCGTTTCTGCACACCACCGTATTGCGCACCGTTCTGCTGTTCTATTCAACGCCGGTCTGGTCTACGTTACTGGGTATTGCGTTTCTGAATGAAAAAAATAATATTCGACGCTGGGCCGCAATCGCTGTTGGCTTTCTGGGCCTGGTATTAATGCTCTACGGCACGGAGACAACTACTACTAAAGGATTTGGTTTTGGCGATGGTGTTGCCCTGTTTTCCGGCCTGTGTTGGGGTGCTGGCACTGTCATGATTCGAAAGACCCCTGAAATAAATTCCACCGATATCGTGCCGGTACAATATATCTTTGCGACGCTAATCAGCCTGGGGTTTATTTTTTTCAGCAGCGACCAGGCGAGCCATGTCATCCCGCCATTGAGTGCATGGCTTGTTGCCGCACCCTATATATTTGGCTTTTATATCATTGTTATTCTGCCAACAATTTTTATCTGCCTGCGTGCTGCACAGGTGCTGTCACCGGGCCGCATGGGCATATTGATGATGTCTGAGGTATTGGTGGCGGGTATCACAGCGCCACTGCTGGTCGGCGAAACACTATCGGGTAGAGAGTGGATTGCCGCTGGCTTAATCATTCTTGCCGGAGTGATCGAAGTCACCACTCCTGTTGAAAAACCTGCATCTGTTGCGTAAATGAAAAGCGTTAGTAAAGCAAACCCATCAGCACGGTCTAGCGTTATTTGTACTGTGAAAAAATGTCTATGGTTTTGTTAGTTTGATCATCAATAAAATACACAGACGATTGCTCAGCCTTGCTGTACTGGCGAACGTATAAGTGCCAGATGTTGCTGATATCGTTTTTCAGATCAACACGCGTTTCATACCGCACTCGCTGCCAGAAATTCACATCAACCCGAACCTCCATTTTATTGTCAGTGGTGCGGCGTAAATCGCGAAACATCTTATCGCCAACCATGTCGTTCAACCCTGATATCGCCTGGCTTATCTCTACCCAGACTTCTTCCTGATCGCGCTCTGATTGACTGGCTGATTCCTGCGATTTGGCCTTGCCTATTTCAGGCTCACCAGTCATCGCCTTAATCTCTTTCTGTGGGTCTTTATTACCGGTAACAGCTTCAGTGGATAAAACCGGCTCCCTGCCTGCCTCATAATCCACGTCGTCAGTATCGCCATTCATTGATGCTGGCGCCGCGGTAGCCTGCGGCTCAACCGTTGTATCATCTGACCTGGCAGGCAGACTCACCATGACGCTTGCGGCTAGTAGCAAGGTCAGGCTGAGGGACAAATAACGCACAAAGAACTCTCCAAATTTTCCAATTTGCAATGTAACAGTATTGAAACCAGTTGTGTAGCATTCCTTTACAGCTGACTACAAATTCAACACAAACCATTGGAAATTAACCGCAGAACCACCAGTTTTCTGGTCTCTGACCCTATAATGCAGCCATGACGACATCACCAGTAACCTCATCACCCATCCCCCCTGAAAATCTCAAGCTGCAACCGCTATTTACCGGGGTTCTGGCCGGCGAAGCGGAGACTGACACGGACACCAGTAAAGGACGCCCCTTTCCCCATGAAGTACTCGATTCCCAGTGGTCACACGTGCAGCCGGTACGAGCGGCAGACCCGAAGCTGGTCGCCCATTCTGCTGAAATGGCATCACTTTTAGGTATTGATATTCAAGCAGACCCGGGCCTTGCAGCAAAGATCTTCACCGGGTCCGAGCTGGCAGAAGGATCAGTTCCTTACGCAATGCGTTATGGCGGCCATCAATTCGGCGGCTGGGCCGGGCAGCTGGGGGATGGTCGTGCCATTGCACTGGGTGAGTTGTTAGATACAAAAAAACAGCAATGGACGCTTCAGTTAAAAGGCGCCGGCCCCACGCCCTACTCCCGACAAGGCGACGGTTTTGCTGTGTTGCGATCTTCAGTACGTGAGTATCTTTGTTCTGAAGCGATGCACTATTTAGGTATTCCCACTACCCGATCATTGACCTTGTGTTTAACCGGCGACCGGGTTGACCGGGATATTTTTTACAACGGCAATGTAGAAACTGAACGGGGCGCCATTCTTTGTCGTGCCGCGCATTCGTTTGTTCGTTTTGGCAGCTTCGAGATTCATGCAGCACATGACGAACAAACACAGTTGAAAGACCTGGCGGACTACGTCATAAGACAAGACTATTCACACCTTTGGCCGGCGAACAACACACCGACGACCGATACCTATCAACAATGGTTTCAAGAAGTGCTGCAACGCACTGCCGCGTTAATATCCCATTGGCAGAGAGTTGGTTTTGTTCACGCCGTAATGAATACCGATAACATGTCAATTCTGGGACAAACAATAGACTACGGCCCGTACGGCTGGCTGGTAGAATAACATACACGTTGGACACCCAA
>JAVCKV010566447.1:0-10457 GCA_032274145.1 Herpochondria borealis | reverse complement strand
AAAATAAGCAACTGGATCTGTATTTATAGCGTTTTAGTCCATTCATACTGTCGGTTCATGAATTATCCAGGCTAGATTGATGAACAAACAAGAATTACAGGCCAGATTAAACACTAATAATAATTCTGCATTAGAGTACTAACCTGACAACGAAACCCCAGTCTATTTGTAGTCGATTCCTATCGCGATATACGGCCCACCAGACAGATCAATTCTCTTTACAGCGCTCTGGATCTTCAGCAAATGGTGGGCTGGTAAATCGAGTTTGTCGTTTGACTCAGGGAAAACCATTATGTTAGTGCTAACGGCGTAAATCAGTAACAAGTCAAACCGATTGCTCAGCCTGGCTTCGCTGGCGTGCTCGTTAATGATGACGTTTGCATGGCAATAGCCCTTTTTCGTCATAATATTAAAATCTTCAATTGGCCCTTTGTGTAGTGAAGCCTTTGTAGTTTCCGCCCCACTGAACTGCGCAAACTGTAGAGGTTCGGTCAGCACATGCCGAGGGCTATATTGATGCTCCAGAGTTATGCCTGTTCCGCTTAGCAGAACCAGGGTTCGGTCGACATCATCAAACCGGGAAAATTCACCATCGGTGCTGACTTGCGCTTTACTTAAACGCCAGTTGAAGCTTCCCTCGCTTTCGGCGTTTTCCTTGAGTAATTCGATAGTGCGTCCCTTACCGTTTTTCCAAGGCATTGAGATGTAAGTGTCGGGAGTGTGAATAGAAATACTCACTAGTGGTCCTGGTTGCATAATTAACTGAGTGGCGTACCGACATTGTAGCGTAGATACCATTGACCAGGTCGCAGATCACTTAGGGGGAAACAGTGATCCGGTAAGCTACAAAAGTGGCTTGGGAGTTCTTAGCGATAGATTGCGTGTTCCAGATAGTGACCTATCTTTCGTTTTCCAATTAAGAACTGTAAGTGCTTTCACTGTGCGAGGTACTTGATACTGGCACTTCCCCCAATCAACCAACGGGGATATAACTGAATTTTGCAAGCCCGATTTTATGTCGGTCAGTATAACAACAGCCGCAAGCATCGCGGTATAGACAATAGCGTTATGGTTTCATGTAATTCAATGCGATAGGTCCCCGGCGTGGAATGACAAATACCATCCATCGTGACCAGACGGTGGCAGCCGAATATCTATTCACGCCATAAAAACATAAACTGGCAAAAGCACTCGGCGGAGACACACTGATCGCAATAGTATTCAGCGGCTACCCGCTCCCCTTTCACTACTGCAGTAGAGCCAGTTATTGAACACCACACCAGTCGACAACCTACGTGGCATCGCCTACCTTGTATTGGCGGGGCTATTCCTGGTCGCCACAGATGCGGTCACTAAATGGCTGGTTCCTCACTACCCGCCGGGCCAGATATTATTTGTTCAAGGCAGCCTGATTTCCCTGTTGGCAATCATTTGCATGCGGGTGCGTGGCGAATCACTTCTCGCGGCACCCGACTGGCGGCCACACCTGTATCGTGGTGGCTTGTATGTGATCGGTGCCTTCGCATTCCTTACCGCGCTGCGCTACCTGCCATTCGCCGAAGTCGTCGCTATCGCTTTTGCCGGCCCCATGTTCATGACACTGCTGGGCAAATTTTTCCTTGGCGAACTGGTGGGCTGGCATCGAATGGGGGCGGTGGTGGCCGGTTTTATCGGTGTGTTGTTTGTGATCCAACCCACCAGCGATGCGCTGCACTGGGCCGTACTGCTGCCTCTGATTGTTGCGCTATCAGATGCCTTTCGCGATCTGGTGACGCGGAAAATGGCGAACTCCGAATCGAACCTTCGCATCGTATTTTCTACCGCCGCTATTCTTGCCATCGGCGGTTTACTTACTGTAGTAAATGGTTGGAATGCTCTACGTACCGAGGATCTATTCTGGTTCGGGCTGAGCTCCTGCACGTTTGTAATCGCACATTTTATAATGGTTGAGGCTTATCGCTACGGCCAGTTGGCCGCGGTCGCACCATTTCGCTATATTCAGATTATCTGGGCGATACTGGCGGGCTGGTTAATCTGGGGTGAAGTACCATCAGCCGCTGTGTTTATTGGTATCAGCATTATTTGCGCATCAGGGGTATACATTGCCTGGCGCGAGGCACTGGCCAGCAGAAACAGATAGTGACTCCGCGCTGATCAGTCCAGCTTTTTGCCGTCCCGGTCTTACTTAGACAAAAAACACTAAAGAATTCAAGCAATCAGCGCTGCGCGTTTAACTTTAGTAGTTTCCGAACGACCCACAGGCGTCGTTTGACTGAAGAGACTATTGGTGGAAAAAGTATTTAAAATAGCCAACAAAATTGACCGAACGGTCGGTACGCAACTGAATCGGTCAATTGCCACCATGATACCTCTGTTTATATTTTTCATTTCACGAGCAATGATCAGATCGCCTGACTTTGGTCTGTTCAGTGTCGAGACCTTATTTGCTTTTTCCATGTTTGGCTTATTCGTCTGGGCAGCCGTGACTCTGCGGCGCAAAAAATGGCTCTTTATCAGACCATCTTGATACCGATGATTTTGCTCAGACATCCGGAACAACTAAAAACCGACAGAAAGCTGCTTCTTGATGCCAGAGGTAGTGAACAGAAACCACTAAGCACAGCAGATTTTAAAAAGTTGTGCAGTGCCCAATCTACTAAAATTGATTGGCATCATCTGCTAAAAGAATTTCTGGTTATGCCAATAATCAAGTAAACATCCTCAAGTGATGTCCCTGTAAATTCCTCCATCAGCAGAGCAGCTGGCAAAGCAATCCTGTCTACATAGGACAGGATGCCTTTTACGCCTAAACGGTGAGCATCAAAATGCGTATGCAAGCGATACGCATAACCATTGTGGATTGATACTTCGTCGTTCTCAGACGGATCTTATAGTTTGGTGATCGTGAACTCTACCGTTCTGCTCGCACCACTGTAGGCGTTGTTGAGGCGTATCCACACCAGTCCATCTCTATCGCGTTCAAATACGTCACTAGTGGTGACAAGCTTGCCGGATACGACGTCAAAGGCAAGCCGGTCTCGAGCCTCTTCTTCACCAAATCGATCGAAAGACGAGAACGTATACCCTAAAGATGCATTTTCACTACTGCTTGTGGATGCGTCCAACTTATAGGCACCACTCTGAAGATCAATGGCGTACCAGAGTTCATCGTCTCTGGTATCTTTTCCAGGCATCGTGACGGATTGAGTCGAATCAAGGCTTAACGTAGTCACCGGCAGGCAACGTTCAAAGCCGGGACTAGGTACAGCGGTGCCGTTCCTGAAAATCCCGAGCGTATAGTTATGTATCGTATCGTAAGGTGATTCTACGGTGAAGGTCAGCGTTTGGGCTTCACGGATTTCCAGGTACTCGCGAACGCGCAAATCCAGCCCCGATAATACGTCAAATGCCAACCGCTTATTGTCCGCAGTGGTCGCGCCGAGTGCCGTGATGTCTAGCCCTATTGAAGCATTAGTTTCACTTATCACCGACGCATCGGCCACGAAATGATAGTTTCCGGGCTCCAGCGTTACTTGCCAGACGTGAAAATCGTCACGTTGCGAGTTCGGGACGATTTGACCTCTTACCGGCTCACCAACGAATAGCTCTGCCGGAGCATCAAGTGAGATAGTAGTTGCTGTAGAAGCTACCGCCAGGCTGCCACACTCACTGGTAATAAACTCTGGCAGTCCGAACAATGCTACTGGGTCAGTGGTGTCAGCCGGGGGCGTCGTACCTGTTTCATCAGGTGTGACTGGATCTGTTTCACCAGAATTATCAGAGGTATCTTGCGGGTCAGAAGCCTCCGTCACTGGATCATCAGACCCTGATCCACATGCTGACAATGAGACGAGAATTCCAAGTGCAATTGCACCTCTGGCACTTTTTGATAGAAACATAGTTTTTACAATCCTTACGACTAGTCTTGTTGGAGCGCAGCCATGAAGAGCCGGCGCCGCATTAGTACTATTGGTTTATGATTTATTTTTCATCGGTCAGAAGACCGCCCTCCTTCGACACATCTTTTTTATAGGCAAGCAGTAACAACAACGCAGTGTTTGGTCCAATGCTTGAAAAGATGTGTGTCAATTGTGAACTGTTTTAGCGCTGGACGCAAAGGTTTGAAGTGTTATCCATTCACCCGTCAATAGTAATAAATTGAATTATCCCAGCGATGCACTGCTCTGGCGTTAGTTTTGTTTTATGCTGCCATCCCCCTTATCTACAGATACCATTGATGGGACATGGACAATAATACTGCCGCAGAATTCTGCCCTTAAATCACCGCAACCAGATTACGCACTGAACGATTACGCACATCCCGTCAGCCGGAAGGTTTTTTAATTGTATTTAGCGTAACCTTGCACGCTAACCCGTAACTATACCGTAGTGGTCAGCACGATCACTTGCAAATAGCGCATCTCCTCCGGGATTGATACTGAGAGCTTGTCTATACCAATCGAAAATTGCACTATTTTCTTACGCTTTTTTTACAAGCGCATCCTTGCGGTAATATTCAAACAAGAGTTGCGGACGTAAATCACTCTCTAACCTGTCCCTCAAGAAGACGCCATAGCCTGGATCATCTTCAAATTTATGCGCTCATCCTTTCGACGCAATTTTTCCATGTACTTCCCGGGCATCAAAATTTTTCCATTCGGGTTAATACAAAAAAGTCAGGCGCGAACTGTGCGGACTCCGTTATTGCGTCACGCCTTGTAATTTTTTTGATGAGAAAGAAAGCGCTTCAGAGGTATTTTCTTTTGTCACTGATCCTACGACTATCCTGTCCTCCCCTTCGCAAACAACAGCATATTGTCTGGATAATATTCTTTTGAGACACCAGATATATCAATACATAATTCTCACACGCCGCTAGCCATTATCCCCCCACTTAACGTCAAGCTTCTGAACCCCACGAAACACCAGAGTCGGCAGATACTCCCAGGACTGCCCATCCTTCAAATGCAGATCAGGCAAACGCTTTGTCAGTTGCTCCAGAATCACGCGCATCTCAAGCTTAGCCAGTGGTGCACCCATACAAAAATGAGCGCCTAAACCTAACCCCAGATGTTTCTTGGCATTGCTACGGGTGACATCCAACTTGCTCCCATCGGGGAATACTGCTTCATCATGATTGGCTGACCCCATCATTAAAAGTATGCGACTGCCCTTGGGTATGTCGATTTCACCGATCGTGGTATCGCAGGTGGTGATTCGACGCCAGCCAAATATTGACGTATCAATTCGCAGTATTTCTTCAACCGCATTGTCTAGAAGCGATGGGTTTTCACATAGTTTCTCCCATTGCTCACGATCATTTAGCAGATGCCTGATACCGTTGGCCGAAGCCTGGGTGGTTGTTTCATGCCCTGCAAATTGCATCAGGAACATCACATTGTATAGATAGTTAATCGTGAACTTTGATGGGTCTTCCTGGTGGATTCGAACCATATCGCCCAGATAGTTATCACCGGGATTCTCGTACGCGCGATCAACCAGGTCTTTGGTGAATTCCCAATGCTCTCCCATGCCATGCATCATCGCTATTTGCTCTGCTTCTGAAGGCTTTCCCCAATTAACGAGGGCGCGATCAGAACCCAGTTTCTTTACAAAGACAGCATCTTCATCACTGGCACCGAGAAACAAAAAGATCGCCAACGCAGGCACTTCGTATAAAAGTTGTGACACGAGTTCTGCCTGACCATCATCAATAAACCGGTCGATATAGCGATCGACAATTTGTCGAATCCGTTCTTCCATTTCATTCACCCGTCGCGGTGTGAATGCGGTACCGAATATCTTGCGATGATGCTTGTGGGTTAACGCGGTTTCATCAACCAGGGACGGTTCGATAGATAGATCAAGTCCATCACGTACCTGTGCTGCTGCAGGGCAAATAGGTGTTACCGGGTGCCGGGCATTGACTGGTGAGAACGTCTCCGGGTCTCGAAACACGGCAGTAACGTGTTCGTATTTCAAGACCACCCAGTAGTTGAGTTCCGGACTGTAGAATACCGGTTCTTTATTTCTTGCTTTATCGAAGAAAAGATAGGGGTTTTGCAAATACTCTGCTGAAAACGGATCAAACGAATTTGCAATGTCACTGACCGGGCAACCAGCGGGTACGGTAGCCGCCTCGTTGGGGTCTGATTGAAACATGCCGAACTTTTCAGTCAATTTTTTTCCTCTTGTTCCTTCGACCGCCACCACTACGGGACTCTATGATTCAGCCCACCCAACGACGGGCATTTCTAAACAATGACATCCACGGCCCATCACCCTGCCACGATGGTTCCGCCCATTCCGGCGGATGCCACGAATGCTGTACCGTTCTAAAGACTCTTTCCGGATGAGGCATCATGATATTAAATCGACCATCATCATTACACAGACCCGTCACACCTTGCGGTGAGCCATTGGGATTCTGCGGGTAATGCTCTGTCACGGCATGGTGACTATCAACATACCTTAGAGTCACACAGGCGTCATCAAGCCCATTAAGTGGTTGAACCTGCCCTTCGCCGTGGGCCACGGTTACCGGCAATATTGAACCTTCCATACCACTTAACAGTATCGATGAGGTCTTTGCGATTTTCACGGTGGATAGGCGCGCTTCAAATTGTTCAGACTGGTTACGAATAAAATCAGGCCAGTGACTGGCACCGGGAATCAGCTCTCTTAAATGCGAGAACATCTGACAACCATTGCAAACCCCAAGTGCAAACGTGTCTGTCCGGCTGAAAAACCGCTGGAACTGTTGCAGCGCATGGCTGTTATACAATATTGATTTGGCCCAGCCACCACCCGCACCCAGTACATCCCCGTAAGAGAAACCACCACAGGCAACCAAACCCGTGAATTGCTGCAGGTCTTTACTGCCATCAATAATTTCTGTCATATGGACATCAACACTTTGAAAGCCAGCGCGGTCAAACGCTGCTGCCATTTCAACATGCCCATTCACACCCTGCTCTCTAAGGATAGCAACACGCGGTCGCCCCCCCTTGTAGCTGATGATGTTGTCCGCCGGTGAAAACGTCAGCAACGGGTTGATACCGGGGTCATCATCCTGTTGTTGCAGTGAAAACTCTTCTTCGGCAGCGCGCGGGTTATCACGCAGACGCTGCAATTGATAGCTGGTTTCCCACCACTGGCTACGAAGGGCCGCCACACTTGCGTCATAAACACGATGACCATCGGCTGCAATTTCAAGCTGTGTGTTTGAGGTCACTGTGCCGATGTGCATCAATACATCCAACACACCGTATTGTGCGAATACTTCTTTAACCCGGCCTAGTGATTCGTCGTGGACCTGGAAAACAATACCGGCTTCCTCACTGAAAAGCTGGGCCAGCTGGTTTTCTTGTGCAAGCTTTAAAGAGGCACCGCAATGACCGGCAAAACACATCTCTGCAACAGTGACAAACAAGCCGCCATCTGATCTATCGTGACAGGCAAGCACCAGGCCTTCGATTAACAGATCCTGCATAGCAGCATAAACACCGGCCAACGTTGCCGGGTGATCAAGATCAGGACACTCGTCACCCACCTGCTCTGTAACCTGGGCAAGCACAGACCCGCCCAGTCTGTTTTTTCCATGGCCGATATCTGCCAACAATAAAACTGTTTGATCATCTGGCAACAGTTGCGGGGTACGGGCTAATCGCACATCCTGCACTGGTGCAAATGCGCTTATGATCAATGACAATGGGCTGCTGACCGATTGTTGTTCACCGGCACTGTCTTCCCAGACGGTTTTCATTGACAGTGAATCTTTGCCTACCGGAATAGATAACCCGAGTGCCGGACACAGCTCACGAGCAACAGCAGTCACGGTATCGAACAATGCCGCATCTTCACCTTCATGACCGCTGGCAGCCATCCAGTTTGCAGATAACTTTATCTGTTTTATGTCACCAATAGCAGCACTTGCGATATTGGTGATGGCCTCTGCCACCGCCAACCGCCCGGAGGCTTGCGGGTTAATCATTGCTAATGGCGTGCGCTCCCCCATTGCCATGGCTTCACCGCTATTACCCGTGTAGTCAGCCAGGGTGATAGCACAATCTGCAACAGGTATCTGGTGTGGCCCGATCATCTGATCACGATGCACCAGACCGGTCACACTGCGATCACCAATCGTAATAAGAAAATTCTTACACGCAACAGAGGGTGCGGTTAATACCCGATCAATGGCATCTTTTATGGTGAGATCACTGAAGCTTGCAGCGGTCTGGCAGAAAGACTGTCGCTTAACATCGCGTTGCATTTTGGGTGGTTTACCCAGCAGCAGATCAAGCGACATATCGACCGCATCATCTTTAAGCAATTGATCACTGACTTTAAGATGCAATTCTTGTGTCGCCTGCCCGACGACGGCATAGGGACAACGCTCACGATTGCACAGCACTTCAAAGTCTTTGAGTCGGTCTTCGGCAACGGCAATCACATAGCGTTCCTGTGATTCATTGCACCAGATCTCCATCGGTGACATACCGGCTTCGTCAGACAATATTTTTCGCAGTTGAAAATGGCCGCCACGGTTGGCATCGTGTACCAGTTCCGGCAATGCGTTGGATAGCCCACCCGCGCCGACATCGTGCATCGATAAAACCGGTGATTCATCACCCAGGGTGATGCAGTGATTGATCACCTCCTGACAGCGGCGTTCCATCTCAGGGTTGCCACGTTGCACCGATGCAAAATCAAGTGACTCATCACTTTGTCCGCTGGCCATTGACGATGCGGCACCACCACCCAGACCAATCAGCATCGCGGGTCCGCCCAGAACAATGATCCAGCTGCCGGTTGGCACTGGTTTTTTGTTGGTGTTACACGGTCTGATGTTACCCAGACCTCCGGCAATCATGATCGGCTTGTGATAACCACGCCATTGTGCACCGGACTGCATGGGTGCGTTGATTTCAAGCGTTCTGAAATAACCGGCCAGATTCGGCCGACCGAATTCATTATTAAACGCCGCCGCACCAATTGGCCCTTCCAGCATAATATCCAGCGCTGACGCAATGTGCCCCGGCTTACCCGCTGATTGCTCCCATGCATGCGTAAACCCGGGAATTCGCATATTCGACACACTAAACCCACACAGACCCGCCTTGGGTTTTGAACCGTTACCCGTCGCCCCTTCATCACGAATCTCGCCCCCGGCACCGGTTGCCGCTCCGGGGAACGGACTGATCGCTGTGGGATGATTATGGGTTTCAACTTTTATCTGGATATTGATGGATTCAGCGGTCACGCTGTACTCACCGGTTTGAGGGTCTGCCATAAAACGCTCCCCCGCATGCCCCGCGATCACTGCGGCGTTATCGTCATAGGCGACAAGCGTTCCATCAGGTTGCGCGCGGTGGGTTTCGCGAATCATGCCGAACAAGGATGAATCACTTGCCTCACCATCAACAATCCAGTCAGCATTGAATATCTTGTGGCGGCAGTGTTCAGAGTTTGCCTGGGCGAACATCATCAGTTCAGCGTCAGTCGGATTGCGCCCGATTTTTTGATAGTTGGTGACCAGATAGTCTATTTCGTCTGCGGACAGCGCAAAGCCCAGACGAATATTGTCTTTCGCAAGTTGTGCAGCCCCACCGCCCAGTACATCAATATGCTGAAGTGGCGCAGGCTCATTCTGACTGAACAAGCATTCCGCAGCGTCTATGGTGGGCAAAACCATCTCGGTCATTCGATCATGAACCAGTGCCTGCAACTTCGCCTGATCAGCGGTGCCGTTGATTTCAAATCGCCACGCCACTGCACGCTCTATCCGGTGGATACCAGAGAGTCCGCAGTTAGCGGCGATATCCGTTGCCTTGGATGCCCACGGCGATACCGTTCCAGCGCGTGGGGCCACCAGCAGATCAAATTTAATATCAGCCTCTTGCCCGGCCCCCAGCAAATCACACAAACGCTGCGTGTTGTCCGCGTCGGGTTGCTGATCAATTAAATAGACCGTGCGGGTGTCTGCACCGCTTACAGGCAGATTTTGATCACGACATTTTTCAAGAAACGAATCAATTCGAAAGGTCGACAGAGCACTATCGCCAAACAGAACCAGCATCTAGGAATTTCCCATGGTAGGAGGGTTTAATCGGGAGGAACTGCGCCTGAACGCAGGGCCGCTATTATGCCACATTCGGGTTGGCCAGTGCCCAATGAACGGTTTCAGGGTCCGGCGTAGGGTCTGGCAGGGGTGAGTTACTTTTCAGGGACTGTGATGTTAGCGGGGCCACAGTGACAAGACCTCAATCCGCGCTATTGCGTCGCGTTGCGCGGGGGTACGGCGGTAACCGATGTCCCGGGGGAAACCCGATGCGTGAGCGAGCAGATACAACCTGCATTTGCTCAAGCTCCAGGTTTCCATAACAGGTCGTGTTATCGCCATCCTCAGGGGCAACCCGACGCGTAAGCGAGCCTATACCACTGGTCTTGCTCACGCT
>JAVCKV010566436.1:0-10459 GCA_032274145.1 Herpochondria borealis | reverse complement strand
GGAAGATAAGAAACGAAAGTTAGAGGAGTCAGTGGAAGCTGAAGCCGAAGCAAACGGCGAAACCGATGATGACGCTGAAGGCAACGGCAACGCAGATGGATGGGCGGGCGCGGCAGACGTGGTGGAAGAGGCGACGCGACGGGGCGGAGGACGACGCGTGCGTCGCAGCGTTCGACGTCGGCCGCGCGTACAGCCCGAGACGTCGCCGCGCGGGGGCGCCGTCGTGCGCGGCTCGCAGCAGCAGCAGCTGCTGCAACACAGGCAGCAGCAACAACAGCGACAGTGGGGAAAGCAGAGGCGTCGTGCGGGCGGATCGTGCGTTGGGTTGGGCCTGGAAGCGCCACCGGAAGAGGACGGGGCGATGTGAGAGAACGGCGGCGCGACGGGTTGCTAGCTAGCGTCCACTGTCATCCAACCGGCTCCGGCTCATCGTTTTATTGTGCTAGTGTACTGTATAGTCACAGAATGGTGAGGATCAGTGTGACGTCCACGTACGTTTCTACGCATTTTTTTGTCGATTCCTTTGTTTAAACATGCTTCCGCTCGTCTCCGGTGGTGGCTGCGCTCCTTTCACGACCTTGCTGATTCCTCCCCTGTATACCTCGGTCGGAGGCGCACCTCCGGCCAAGTCCGAGCCCGACAATAATGACCCCACACTCAGTTACCCTCCCACCTCACACTACTGCCGTCGCACACGCACACACATACACTCCCTCATCTCAGAAGCGGGCAGGAGTACTGCAGTGTTGTCATCCGACGTCGGAAAAACGCATGGCTGCACTGCGGAATCGCGCCCGCTTGCCCAACGCACATTAATCGGTTACTTCGCGAAATGTTTGGTGCTATTACTTATGTCTTTTTGGTAATTAGAAAAAAATCTAACACACCCGCTTTTTGTTCTGGGCCCCATCAGTCCGTCTCCATTCGTATGCAGTTGTCTGATCCACCACATCTCACCTTAGAAAAGAACTACATGCATACAGTGCTGGTGACTTATTTGCTTGCCACTCGCTTTGGTCACGCTGTTTTACGTGGGAAGGTGTGAGCAGTTTGCCTGTTTATTAATATAGTTTAATTCTTTTCATTTTTCCGTCTCTCGCTCTCGCTTCCGCGGGTGGTTGGCTGGGTGGTCCAGGTGTGGAGATAATGAAGCGGGAACTTGATCTTGAACTTTTGGGGGGCGACGGGGAGACAGCGGTAAACAGCATTGCCCCGTGTTGTCAGATAAAAGCGTACGACGCGGAAGGACGAGGCGGGGGGAGAGCTGAGGGTGAACGAGTTGAAACTCACCCGTTTATTTCTACGGCAGGGCTACGTCTGTAGAAGGAATTGATAGAGGGCGTGGAGAAGGACAGTTGAGGGCAGTGTGAGGACACTGTCCCTTCGTGAGCGCTCACCTCCTCTTGAGACTGAGAGCTCTTTTCAACTGCGGGACGCCCACTCTCAAGGCAGCGAGTAAAACCCTTCAGTAACCGCCCCGCGCCCCTTCAAAGGGCCCATGAAAAACGAATTGAAGGAAAACACAACACAACACGCGAGCCCCATCTGTCACGCACCGGGAATACACACCTCACTGCCACAAACGCAACCGCCCCGATCAGAGCATTACTGCAGTACAGCACTACAGTACAGCGGGATTTACAGTACTAAAACCAAGCTTCGAAGGGTACACAGCAGCTCTCAGGTTCTCCTTCATCTTATTTACCGCACAACACAAAACAGGAAAAAAACATTTTATTTCACATTCTTCGTCGAACACTGCAACCCCCAACCTGCCTTCCACGGTTGGAAGTAATCGGACCCTGTATCAAAGACCATTGCTCAATGATTGAATCCTTGTGATGAGCGATTCGCCCTGTCGCATGCCGTACAACCACATGCTGAGAGGTGCGCGGGAAACCTGATGGGTTAACCCTCTGTTGCGCAACACAACCGGCCCCGGTGGTGCCCCTTTTCCACTGTGTGAATTCACCGTAATGTGCGTGAGGTGGGGTGGGGCGGGGAGAGGGGAGAGGGGGAGGAGAGGGAAAAAGGGTGACCATCTCTAGATCTTTCCGTCTACTCAGTACTGGGTAGTGTATCTGTGCGGAGCTTCCACCTGAAATTGTTTGGAAGGATTGGAAGACCTGGAAGCATTGTAAGAACCACGTGATTCAAAATTTTTTGGTGTTGGCGGAATTCGCCGGGGGGGAGGGGCGGGGCGGGGGATTAAAGGAAGCGGAAGAACAGGAAGACCGTATTCGGCGGTAAAAAGCTGATGTAAGGAGGAGAGTGAGGAGAGGTTCCTCGAGCTCCGACTCTACGTTTATAGTACAGTAGTTCACCTACTGTAAAGCTTAGAAAAGCAGCATAGAGTAACCTACACTACAGTAAAATATATTGTAAAATCGGCCTATGAGTTCGGTCCACGTGTAAGAGAAGTTCAGAACTACGTGACGTCTTTCGACTGACTTAGGTTTGACTCGCAACATTCGACAGTTTCTGTTGTCCTTTCACTTGACTCGAGGAGTAAACCCATTGTTTCACTTGAACGGAAGGGTCTTCTTTGTCAATTATCTTGAGTAGAGCATCGGACTTGGTCATCTTAGTGATTGCTTTTGAGGGGATATGCTCTGAGGCCACATGCCCACCGCTGGTTCTATCATCCCAATCGAATATTTGGTGAATAATCTGAATGTCAATCATAAAGCGCTTTTCCATCATTTTTTTGCATTGAGTTATCACTTCGAAGAGAGGTTAAGAGTCTGTGAAAATTTATAGTTCAAGAAATTTCCTTATCCTCTGCGTAGTAAAAAAAAGTCAATGCATTCTAAGCAAGCAAAAAATTCACCTCCGAGGACGGAACTAGCTAGGAAATTGTTTTTCTCCAAGAATCACCTGCATCTGCAAAAAAGACATCGACTAAATATTATAAGGAGGAATTGAGGTGGAAGGCCGAGCTCGGCTACTTGACAAAGCTGTCTGGGACGTTCGAGTTTTTTTGCTGAACTATACAAAGTTTGGATGAAGTTTTGAATTAAAAGTCTGAATTTAAGGATTGCAGAAAGAAAAAATACGTTTTGTGGATTGTTGGCGCCACTTCGTAGTGTTATTTAGAAAATATTGATTCCAGGTGTTACAATAACCCATAACTACAAGAAGAGTCTTGAATTTTGAACTAATTTATGCCATGTAATTAATGAAAAGTGAAAAACGAGAATGATGGAAGTTCGATTTCGTAGAGAAAGAGGACTGGTAAATAACTGTCTATGTAGAACAGGATTGTAAAAAACATAGCTATTTCTTCTTGGCTTGTTCGAAAAATTCTTTTTATCTTTGTTGATATTTTATGGATAGAATATTCGTGTGCCAGTTGCTTTATCGAGGCGCAAGAATGTCGTTGGGGATAAAACGAATTATTTTGGCAAACAAGACGCGGAAAAAAGTGATTTACATGATCGTCTAGAAGGTAGAAATAAGGAAGAAATTGTGTAATAGAGTTTTGAGATTAGTACCCGTCTGAGAATTTGAAGAAATCCTGTTTTATAACCTTCTAGAAAATTGTGATTGGGCCTTGTCCTTCGATTTTTTCTTTCTATTTATACAAGAGAAAGTTGTAAAAAATTGCTGCGACGCTCACGGAAGCTTGCGAAGTAGGGCTCTTGAGATACAGCGCTGAGCGAAATTGTTTCCCTTTTACGGGAAGCTGCTTGAAGCGTGTAAATCCTGTGGTGTTGACCAGAAACGCTTTAGTTTATTCCAGGAAATCTAGGAAGCTATTTGAAGGAGAGAATGGAATGAACTAGGCCGTCCTTGTTAATGCCATCGTTCATTGAATTGACGAAAAGTGCAAGGGTCATGCGGGGCTTTGAATGCAGGAGGTTTCAGCGGAGCATTTAGCAGATGTGGTGCAGAGGGCTGTGATACTTTTCTCCAACACCCTGGGAGTTGTGTGACTCTATGCTGGAGAAGTCCAATTGTATGCCAAGCTGATGGACATATTTTTGAGCAATATTGCTGTGAAAGTTGAACCATGGGTCTACCTTGCTTTTATTTGGAAAAATGATGCATTTTAACGTCCATAATAGGAGGAAGGAACACCAGATTGCTTCGACAGTTATGTTTGGTAGGACGTTGATCGCTGAAAAGTTCGTTTGGATATCCCCAACGTGTAGGGCTGGGTTGCGGTCAAGGTATAATAGATCCATCGCCATGATTGCGTTGAACTTAAATATATTTTCGCATGATAACGGAAAAAGAAGTGTGTTTATGGGATATGCGTTAGAAGGTGTCACAGTGTTTGCTAATATCTTCAATGGGTTTAAATGTCTCCCGTGTCGCATGGTATAGGTGATTGCGGCTAACTACAGCCAAAAGATTGGATACCGATGGATTGAATATTTTTGCATTTATCTTACGTAGCTCGGTATATGTGAAAAAACATGGAAGGTAGTTTCCATTCAAGAAAGGTGCGATCAGGTTTGAGCTTGAGTGGAAACGTGATCGTTTTTGTGTTTGAAACGCAAGACGTTGTCGACGTTGTCAACGTAAATTAGAGCCTGGGAAAGCACTTCGAGACCAAGGTGGGAAGGAATGTCGGCGTCGAAAGTGTTTAGGCTTGATAATGCTAATTTTACCAATGCTTGGGTAGAAAACATCGCCCAAACGGATTATATATTTTGGGTGGCTTTGGAATGAGAGGGGCATCGGTAAAGGGTGAAAAGGCTTGAGCTTGGGTTCGTTCAATGACGGATTTTTCGGCACTGATGTCTAGGCAGACCCCAAAAAATGGCTGGGGAGAGTGCTATTTTACCATGGCTTCAGGCGATGGTAAAATATTGATGCTGTGGACTTTTGCATCTTTAGAAATGGTGTGAAAATGGTAGGCATCGTGATTGTGACTCTGTGGGATATAGCAGATTTTGTGTACGCAGAAATGTTCGCCTGAGTTTGTCGTTGCAATATCGTTGGAGTTTGAGGCGTATAGAGCTGACGTGATAAGGACTTCTTCGTCGCCCTCGGAGACGTATAGCGTATAGGCTTAAGTACAGACGGAGCTAGTTTACTCTGTCGCAAAGAGTGTGGAAAACTTAGCGCTTCCTTCGAATTACGATGCAGAATAGTACAGAGACGGCTTTTGAGGATAGAAGGCGAGTCCTTCGTATCACGGGAATTTCATTGCGAGTTACTAGAGAACGCGACGCAGGACGCGCGGTTGCTGGTTAGGCTTTTCGCGTGAGTATTTCCGGTAGTGGCGGTTTGCGATTGAAGCAACGACTCGCGGATTTCGAAAATCGGAGAGAAGTTGATTGGGATCTCCACATTTACAGAAGGCCTTGGGAGAGCGGCAGAGATTATTGCCGTAGTCATTGCTGTTTTTCTTGTTGCCCTAGCTGCGGTTGTTATTTTCTGAATCTGTAGCTGGGGTTGGTGCTGTACTTATGCGTCGGACTGTAGCCGTTGTTACCGAAAATATGGTTGTAAGGCGGGTTGCGATGTATGCGTTGGCTGGTTGCGAAGTGAAAGTCGGTGGTTTTTGGGAAAGTGCGGTAGAATTATTTTCTCGAATTATGTATTGGCCGTAATGGCGCCGTGGAGACTAGCCAAAAGGAAATTGAAAGCGAAAATGGTTTTAGGTGTTTCAAATAGAAAGATAATAAACCACTCTTCACCGTTGCAAGCTTCGCGCAGAAATTCAGACTTTCTTTGATCGTTTCGATAGCTGTAGAAGCAGGACTGTGTCCATACTCCAAGAAAACAACATACGCGCGGCGGGGCACTGAGAGTGGGTTCCTAGAACGGGCTGGTGCAGTAAACCTGCGAACAAGGCTAGCAACTCGGTGTAGATACCGGGGCATTAGCGGACTGTGTCCGCTCGTGGCGGGGACAATCAGTGGCTCGAACCTGCGATAGCGGTAGCGTCGGGGATTGAATTCTTTTTTCGCAGCGGAACCCCTCCTGCTTCCTTTCAGAAGGAGCTGGGTTCGGGTTTACAAGGCTAAAGAAGCCGAAGAAGGTACTACTGTACACCTAGGGTCCCAGCTAATGAAGAGAAATCGGCTGAGCTCCGCCGACCTCAACCGCCCCACGTTTCCCTTGGTGCAGTGGCATATAAAGTAGTTACTTTATATTCACTGCACCCTATTTAAAGCGCGACATATAGTAGATACTGGACGTACGCTGTATCCACCGTACAGTGGCATGCACAGCACATATTTTACATCCACTGTGCCGATCCTACAGTAATACCCTGAGCGCAGTATCTTCTGTATAAGACCCGCGGAATTTTGCACCACACCAGACAGGTGCACTACCTAGGTAAAACTAAAAACGTGGCTGGCACCGCGAACCACTGCAAAATCTGGAAGTGAATGTACAGTGAGCGGACCACTAATGTAACAGCTAAAGCTGCAACGCGCTCAGGCACAAGCCACGAGGTGGGTGCCCCCTCACATAGAGCTTCCGCGCCGCGAAATCACGCACATGGGACGCGGGTAGCGAAAGATCGAAAATCCCTGCTCTACAATAACATAACGGAACTTTTTGGGCGTAAAACAGATTGTGAGTGCTGAGCTTTACCAGACTTTCAGTTCTGGTGGGACAATTCGCAGAAAACTCGCTAAATCGGAGAACACAAAGAGAGCGATATATCTTCTGCTGTTTTGTGTGGGGGTTGAATCCCTCCTCTATGCCCTTTAGAGCATCGGAAAAGGAAGTGTAATTTCCTTCTACCAGGGGTTGGTAGAAAATGAGCTCGTCTTCTTTGAAGAGGAAGTGAATGAAGTAAAGTAATTCTGACTCGGAGAATCCGAGGTCTCGAGCACAATAGACAAAGAAAATGAGGGACTAAATTAGATTATTTTTATCCTTGTACCGGTGGAATGAGTCTAGCCTTTTTGAGAGATCTCCCGAATTTTATCGTGTACAAAACTGTGTTGAATTTATCGTGAGAATCGGAGAGATGACCGTGACCGTGACCGTGACAAAATGACGGAGTGCTGGAGTGTGTGGTTTTATCCATAAAACTGCCAATGAAACTGAATGCCTTTTCTCCAAGTTTCTCGCGATACAACAGCTTGGCGACATTTTGCAGGATCGTTTTGTTTGGTCTTGCGTCCAATGGAACCACGCATCTGCATGAATTGGAAGATAGCATGAAACAGGAGGCTTTTTATCAGACGAAGACGGGATTATCTACAGAGGCATGATGTAGATGGTGGAGGATAGTGGTGCGTTTCCAAATATAGTGTGGAGCCTCCTGTTTGAAGGCTGCACGAAGGCCCAGGAAGGATAGTAGGCGAGGGAGTTTGAGCTTACTTACCGCAGATGAGTGGTACGTGTGTAGTGCTTGAGAGGTGTTTCCAAGGATACGATCTTTGTCCCTTATAATTTCATCATTGAAAATGGGGGGCAGACTTGTTGATGTGTGAGGTATGCGATGTAAATAGAAAAAATTTGGTTTTTGATTTTTCGCACGTTTTGAATGTTTTTGAAATGCTTTTTAATTTTTCTTCTTCTCGATGAACGGATTTCAATGATGTCCAATATGTACTCGAAATCAATAAAAATCACCTCAAGCAAGTAAGCGCATCTAGTCGGGCGGGAACTCCCAGTTTGATTATAGCGTTCTGGAGCCAGAATTGCACATAGCTAAGGGCGTGAAGTCCGGAGAAGTGCTTTTCCGTGGAAATTTTTTCAGGACTGGATTTTAATTGCCTTTCGGCGTTAGTTAATTAGCCAGTTATGCGAGGTTAACAAGGTTGATTTCAATTAACTAGAGATTCCTACTACGGTTTGATGTACGTGGGGGTTCTACGGAGCAATTCTCAACATTGAAAAAAACGGAAGTATTTCTAATGAATTGAGAGTGCAAATGGTGCGAAGGACCTTTAGGTGGCCTTTTCTGTTAAATTGGTTGCATTAGTCGTTGCGACTGCGGTCTTATTTGCGACATATATCGCACAACCATATATCTGGCTTCCGGCATGCAGCGAAGTTCTTGAAGTTTACTATGTGTTTTTGGTACTATTCGGGGGTTCAAAACCACTACCAGCAAAAGAGGCACTTGTAAATCTAGTTTTTCTCGGACAGTAACAGCGCGCCATTCAACAAAAAAGGTTCTGGTCTTGCCGCTCTCCGTGATAAGAAACGGAGCTTTTCGCGATTCTTGCGGAAGAGGACAGGCGCGGCATTTCTACTTGTTTCTGATAAGCAGGGAGGAAGACGGCATATACTTTAGGGTGACGTATTTTGACGTCGTCCGAAGGTTGATCTCTATAGATGTAGAAAAACAGTACGGCGAAGGTGTTGTTGTTGCCTAAATTCATGGCCAAGTAAGACCCGGCCAGAAATGTGAAGATGAGTACCGTTGGCGGCAACGGTTCGGAGACCTCTACCAGCGACGGGTTGACTGATTTGGCCGAGGTGACTGCAACGGAAACCGACGGGTTCGTGACAGTTACAGCGTCTGATATGTCTGCGATGGTAACAGAGACCTACAAGGCTGCAACTTTGACGGATACAGACGGTGCGGGGATTCGGACAAATACCTGCGGGGTAGAGGGGATTGTTAAGAACACCAAAAGGGTGGCGACGGTGGTGGAGAGCGACTCAGGGTTACGTTAAAAGCAATTGAAGACGCGGCGACGGTGCAGGCGACGGGCGAAGGCGCTTTGGGGTTTATGGGTCTTCAGATACATTGCTTATCTATTCTGAGAGATAGTATGACTCTTCTTCGATGATGCGTGGGTATTCACGGGACGGGGCAAGCTAAAACGTTGGTTAGTATTTGTACAGCTCAATAGGGATCTTACGGCTGGAATTTCTGCAAGTATTTCAGATAAAATACTGTGTGGGAGACGCGCATATCATGTTCATTTCTGAAGTTACTTATAAAGCCGCCTCATGCAATGCTGATAATTGACTGTTTGGTGAAGTGCCGTTAGAAAATATTCTACTACAGCCGTAGTGCTTTGCATCGGAACGATCCTTCCGACAATTCAACTTTCGCACCGGCGCTGATATACCTTGGGGAAGAACAAAGGGTGAACACTGCTTCAAACCCACACCCCACTGCAAAATGGTTTAGCATGGGCCAATGTCTCAGAATCAACAATACCCTCCCCCATTTGGCCCTCCTGCTGAATCTCTGAACCACCCTTGCACCCGTACTGAACCACAAGATGGTTCCCCGAAATAAAGCACGACCAATGCGGTTGATGAAGTCGTTGAGGTTACCCCAATATCTACAAGATCGAATGCCTGCGCCTCTTCAGTTGGACGCCGCTCACGCTCACGCAAGATGAGTATATTTTTATCCTTCGCTAGGTAGCGTCGAAGGACAGGTAGAGACGCGCGAGAGGTTTTGAGATCGCCGCGTCGAAGGCGTTGGCGAGAGTACTTACATGGAAACCCATGAAGGATAGGTACAAGAGGCTTCAGGTCAGGTACAATGAAAACTAGCATGTGTAACAGATGATGAGCGGGATTGGAGGTGAGTTAGGATAGATGGATGGGCTGTTAGGAATGATGAAGGATGATCGAGAGACCCTCCTAGCCAATAAGAATGCGAAGAAGGATGGGGAATCGAAGCGGAAGGAACAGAAGGAGCGGCTTGGTGCGTTCATCAGGAAGAGGTCTACGCAGCGTAGAGAAATGAGTGACGAAGAAAGTGGGAGTGATAGTGAATTTGAAAGTTAGGATCTTGGTGAGAGGAGACAGAAGCGTCGCAAGAGAGGTTCTGATTTGGTGGCTATGGCAAGCGAAGAGAGGGAATTTATTGAGGCTTTGAAGGCTTCGGACGAGAAGCGTGCAGATTTGGAGGAGAATAAGCTCGCGCTTGCACGGGAATAGATGATGAATCGCATGTAGGAGCAACATAGGGAACTAGAGCAGGAGAGCGAGAATAAGCGAGCGGTTGCGAAGCCAGAGATGCAGAAGTTGCGCCTCATGGCGGACACACTCACCACGACACTTGGCGATCTTAGCGGCGGCGGCGGCGGTATGTCAAGCGGTGATGCTTCCGCTCCTCCGCCCTAATTTATTCGCTCCAGTTCTTCACTTCGGAGCCGATTGCGTGCCGCCGTCATTCCCTCCATCTGATGAATCGACTCAGAGACGGAGGCTTACAGTTGAAGTACAGGGATGTTTAGTTTGGGTATGTGAAGTTCCGCACCTTTCAAAGCAACATGCCTGCCAAATAAATTGACCCCATTGGAAGTTGGAGAACGCTAATCTTCCACGGGAATTCGAGAACAGTCCATAACTTCTTCACTCCTTTGAAAATCCACTCGACCGTGCTGCCTCCCTACACAACGCTCAAGCTGAAAGCAAACACAAGGTACATGCAAGTGCCTTTTTCATTGCGTGGTTATTAAAGATAATATTAAAGATAATAATAAAGATAATATAAATGATAATAATAATAAAGAAAAAGAAAAAACAAAAATAAAAGAAATGGATAAAAATGACAATAAAAGTA
>JAVCKV010566425.1:0-10459 GCA_032274145.1 Herpochondria borealis | reverse complement strand
CCTCGGACTGCAGCATTGGAGACAACTTTAAAGGCTGACACTTATGATCCCGAAGGATGCTGCTGAAGGAATGTAGTATTTATCGGCTTATGTATATGTGCAAAGAACTACGTCTTAAGAAGAAGAACTGAAGTGTTCTAACAAGCAACCTTGGAGACAACTTTAGCGTCGAGACTTTATATAATAGTAAACGCTGTTTGAAAACCATGTTCGAGACGAATGCTTTTTACACCCTGATTCAACTACGAGCAGGGACTTTTATGTTAACTATAAAAGACAATGCCATGAACCAAAAAGGGGCATTCCCTGGATAACCATTGAACATAGAAGATACAGAAATATAAACTCATAGAAGCATAGACTGGACTACAGGGACTTTCCCTGGGGCGAGAGCCCCAGGAAAACCAAAGTGTTATTTCAAGATATAATGCGTATATCGTACATTCCACAACGATTCTAACTGGTTGAATTGTATAAGAATCAAATGTCGACGGGCTTCGGATGGGAATGGAACGCAATGATGAAAGAAGATATAATCTCAACAAAGGGATCACCCCAAGTGGATTAAATAGAAGTTACCAATAAAGGTTCAAGTTAAGTAATTGAACAATACAATATAATCCCAATGATCCCCTTGTGCATATAATCAACAGATAACCTCACAGATATATATACTTGTACTTCCATGATATGAAGGGATATAGCCCGAATGAATCAATCTAGGTGAACCATCTACTAAGGAACAGGAAGGGCTACACCTCTACAAGTGAGTACCAATCCTCCTGTCCGACCTATTCATAGACAGAGTAGGATATAGCCCGAATGAATCGACCTATGTGAACCATCTATTAAAGAGAAGGGAGGGCTGCACATCGACAAGCGAGTACCAATCCTCCTATCGACCTATTCATAGACCGAGTGAGTATATATAAATGTCAGGTGAAGTATATGAAATAGAACTTTGATATACGGTTGGAGCGAACCGCTCACACTGACAAGGATAAGCGAAGACGGAAATCTTCCAAAGAGGAATATAGCTAAGAACTACAAATGGTGTCAGACACCGAACCGGCTGCTCCGCTCGGCCCGGTTCTCCCCTCCGGGGATTGTTTCTCGGGGGGGGATGGCTCTCTCCTCTATATCCAAAACAATACTACACTTTCTGTGTGAATACTACCAATTCACCCATTATAAAGACCTACTGAGGTAATTGATACCTGCCTTACGTATATTCTTTAAAATTGTTCTATGATTAATAGATGATCAACTTGTATATTATTGCAAACAAACGATAATATTACACCTTAGATAAGTGTAACCACTTGAAAGAGGACACAAAGTAATCACCCTGTCCTACTTACTGACAAATTGGTGTAGCCAGCAACTATATTGCTACGGGATAGGAATGGAGTAACAAGACATCATGTAAAATACGTATTAGCATACCATATGTATAGGACACCGATATCTAGAAAACGTTACACTATCCCACGGACGTTATTACAGGATGATTTGGATGAAATCGAACCGGTAAAGCGAATTATATTAGCACGCTAAACCCTTGCTATAACTAATCTGCTAAAAGAGACCGCATGGATTGTCATCGTCAGATAAGTCACTGATAGAAAAAAGACTAAATCTCCAGTAAGTATTGTATTAAGACAAAACGTTCAGCCGGTCCGAGAATATCAACAACGAAACTGTTAATAAGACCGCCTAATTGAAAGACAAAAACTAAGATTATTCTACTTCGTCGAAACAAACCATGATCAGATGTAACTGGATCACTGTATACGACGAACATCTCATTAAATTAATGAGCCTAGTCAACGGTAGTTGCACTAGATGACAAAATAGCATATAGCAACACCCCCGCGAGGAAGTGAGAACAAAGTGAAGACGAGGAGAAGATCGTCCCTCACATTTATTCCAGATGCATTCCACGAGAGATTGAGCTATATTGCACAAAAACTCGAGAAAAGCACCCCCTTGCAGGACTCCTGCTTGTTGCTTTTGCCTGATCCTCAGTCCCCTAGGATACCCCAAACCCTAAACACCTATAATTTAATGCTCTGCTACTGACTTATACTCAGCATCAACTTGTAAGTACAAGGCACTCGATAGTACATCGAGAGGTGATAACTAATCCTTAGATTCCTCCAAATTAGAACAACCATCATGGATCTGACCACCACCCCTAAGAACACTCCAAACGAGATGGAGGAAACCACCATTGAAGTGGGAGGTACTCCCCCTCCAAGCGTCTCTGATGCTTTACCTGGGCGACAGAACCCTTCCATTCTGGGAACGTTGCTACAAACTGTGGACCATTACAACATTTCCCCTACACCCATGGGTAATGTCTTGATCGGTACCTTGGAGAAGACGGTTGACCGCTACCAGGTCGATCCTCCTAAGTGTACCTCAACTTCGACTGCCCAGGAAGGATCAGAGGAAGGACCCAATGTGGTCGAGTTAACTACACCTGCCCCCTTTATCCCAACGGTTACTAGGAGGGCCACTGTAGCAGACTCGCTTAGGAGGGCAACCTGGAACCGAATGCCTTGTATAATGCTCCCTGGACATGCGATGGGCATGACGAACTGCTGCATAAGGTTGGATCCTACTCTTGCCACCCCTCCTCCTAACTATCAGACAAGCCACCCCTTCCCGGAGATTGACTGGCAAATGGTACTCAGCCTGCTACGACGAATGCCAACCCCTCCCCATGTGAAGGACTCTCTGTCCACTGTTCAACAGTGGATTAACAACAGTCCTAGGAGATGCATCTGCGGAGGAACCAAACCTATTGATCTACGCCATCCAGTGATCATTGACCTCCTCAGGAACGTGAACGACCGCCACCACTTACTGCTGCCATGCCCCCAGTTCAACAATGGAAACTGTAATAACTGCATGGTACATCTGGATAAGGACAACCACACGTTGGTTCATGTGTGTTCTCTCTGCTATACCATGGGACGAATTGTAAACTTCCATCACACTGAGAAAAATTGCACAAATGCCGCTATGCTTAGTGGCATCGTGGTCGAGAGGATTGGACCCCTGCCTCCTTACGAAAGCAAAGCAGCCCAAAACATGGGGATGGGACCTTTCTACCCTCCTCCCGAGACCTCTTTCGACTCGATGATCAGACGACAAGGTGAATCCCTATCAATGTGGAGTCGACGTGTTCGGAACGTGTTCTTCTCTGGGCCTAATCTCCACTCCAATGTTGACCCTATGAAGCTGAAGTATTTGAGTGGAGTACGATTCAGTCGAGTGAGACAAAGATTGGACCAAGAAGGAGGAGTCCTCCTCTCCATGGAACAATTACTGAAGCGCAGTCTGGAACTGGAAATCCAGCTGTTGACCGAAGAATTAACAAATCACACAAATGTGCCAACTCTTACCCCTGGATTCCAACCCTGCCCAGTTTGCCCTGGACTTTTACACCCTGCCATGGCTTGCCCACAAAGAGCTGCTGGCACTATGAAGAGGAGAGCAACTGATCCCCTGGTACATTCCACCACTTCAAGTTTGGAATCCGCAATCCAACTGGGTCGCCCCGTCCATGTGGCACCCTTGATGGGTTTCCAGAACATGCCAATTGGCCCTCATCGTCCTCCGCCGCAACCTACTTCTGCCCTGGTGCCTGGAACCCTCCTGAACAGAACCAAACCCCGGTTACAAGAGGATGAAGCTGCAATTCTCTATCCGGATTTTTGATTCAGCCGGGTACTAACTCTACCCGGCGAACGCAGGCTCCCCACCTTTCCATGATTGCTGAAACAGGGGAAGCATCTAACCTCGAAATTGCAGAGGGCCAGAGCAAGCAATTCGTGGCCATCTACCTTCAGGGTTATCCCTGTCATGCTCTTGTTGACTCAGGAAACCTCTGGCACTCGGTTATGAGTCTTGACCTTCTGCACAAGATGGGCCTAACGATGGACGATCTACAACCCCTCTCCGACCAACCAACTCAACTCACCACTGCAAAGGAGGGACAACTTTTGACAGTTGTTGGACGAGTAAAGACTGCTTGCAGACTAGTTTATGCTGCCCACTTGCAAATGGACAGAGAAATCTACATCAAACCGGTGGTAGTAGAAGGATTGACCGTGGCTTTGAATATTTCAGCCTCATTCTTGAAGGAAAATAAGATCGACCAGCTACATTCTAGGGACATGCTGTCACACTTTGGGATGATGATACCTCTCCAAGAACTACCCCCTATGGCCCAGTCTAACTCCATTCCTGAATTGAATACGCAGGTGTTCTTCATGAAGACAACAATCATCCCTCCATACTCTGAAATTGCCGTCGCCTTGCTAGCCCGAGAACACCGAGGTTTCCCTTGCGTGCAAGGTGTTATAGATGGATCTCCCGCGCTCATGGGCACATACGATATTCACCCTATGAGGTCCTCTATAGTCACCCTCCGACATGGAACTTTCGTGGGGCTCCTCCTAAACACGACTGGAAAGGAAATCAAAATCCCCATCAACACCGTGTATGGCCAGCTAACCCTTTACTACCCCATCCAAAGATACGAATCTCTACATAACTTCCGACCCTTGGAGACTTTACCCCTTCCACTGGAGCCGGACTCTTCATCGCAAAAAACGGCCAAATCTCACCGAATGGATGCGGTCCACTTACAGGAAACTTTCGATTTCCATAATAGTGGACTTCTCGCTACCCCCGACGCCATTTCTCACGCAGAGCAAATGCTTATAGAAAATTGGGATGTTTTCCAATGGGCCCCGACCTCCTTAAATCCTGTCCCAAGAGTCACTATCAACAACCCTCAAGGAGTGGCCCTCATCAGAGTCACCACAGGCAATGACCGCTTTCGTTGGTGTGTTGAGGGTCGAGAACTCACAATTAAGGAAAATCACACAAGGAGCTTTAACTTTTTTGAAAAATTGCTGGAAAATTCCGTTCCGTGTTGTATCTTCTCCAAAATCTCCGATCGCCGTGAACGCTCCGGCAACCCCGCGTTTCTGGGTCATGATCTAGATCCTTGGAGTCGCCGGGCCAACGACGTCGATGCAACTCCTCCTCCTACCAAAGGAATGGGAACACATTCCCGCCTAGTCACTTTCGCTTTAGCCGGACTCCCTCTCCAGACCATGATTTACTACATGGACGAGTTGATGGCTACTGGAAACAAATGGAATGATCACAGAACCTCCTTGGCATTCCTTCTCCAAGCTCTTCGGGAAGGAAATCAACAAATTTCTGCCAGAGATTGCAGCTTCTTCAGGGATTCCCTTTCTTTCGCTGGATTTGGCATCACTGGTCAGGGAGTGACTCCTGATATCCGGAGTTTTGCGCACCTCCTCAAGGCCCCTACACCTCGGACGCTAAATACCATCTTCGCCTACATGGACCGCCTAGACTATTATGGCCGTTTCATGACCGGCTTCAAGGCACTTTCAGCCACTGCTCTTACTCATGTCATACAAGCAGTGGATTCCTCTACTGAGTACACCCAGGAAATGTGGCACTCCCTTTTTCTTCCGTATTGGACAAAGTTCCAATTCCTTTTTACGGAAATCGGCCCTATCTTCCATGCCAGCACAGATCCAACCTGGGCCATGACAATCAAAATCCATCGTGTTGACCATGTGAATCTTCAGTGCCGCCTGGTTCAGACACGGGCTGGTGAATGTCGCCCCTTGGCGTATCATGATGCCTGCCCCTACCGTCTTCACACCCCTGTCCTGCAAGAGCTCCAAACCTGCACTAACCTGTTACGCCGTTGGATGCATCACGTTAAGCTCAAGCACATACACATTATCTCGCCTGCCTTAACTGCTGTCAATGTGACCTCCCTGGACAGATTAAATGAGGAAGTTCAAGCCTTCACCGCCCTCAGCTCTGACCGTTCCCTCTTCCAGTCGGTGTCCTTCTGGAGCCCCCCTGCGCCACAGCCTTCTGTGTTGGATCCTCCTACGGGCATCACGGACCAAGTCCTTCGTGCTGCCCAAGAAGACGATGAGGACATCGTTTTTTTTGTGGGGGCGCGCCTCAAGGATGCACGCCCTTATCTACATCAGCTCCCACAACGATCTGACTTTGATGGCAATGCACCCCCGGGATTTGCAGGCAGTAAGGCCCTCGCTCAAGTGTGGGATCACATGACTCTTCGCAAAGGAATACTTTGCGTTGCAAACAGACCGGTCATCCCCGACTCCATCATCCCTTCCGTCATCAGATCGGCCCATCTCATAATGGACCACAACCACACTACAATCTTAAACTACCTGATGGCAAGAGTATGGTTTGCCAATTTACGACCGCGAGTAAGGGAATACGCATTGCAAAAATGCCCCATTTGCAAAGCTACTCGGGAAGGACAAAATGAGGACCAACAAATACCAATGAGGAGTTCGGACAGCACGGAGACAGATCATTTGAAGGCGACACCCACATCAGAACAAAGCCTACCAGCAACACACGAGAGTCCTCAACAAAACCTCATTGAAGAAAGACAATGTCCTGAAGCAATGGAAGAAGACCGCACCGAGGCCGCCGCCTTACCAAAAGAAGTAGGAACGAGACCAAAAGTCAGAGATCTCCCACCTGTCGAGAAAGCAAAGGCGTCATCCCAGAATTTACAGAAAAATCCTTTGTTCACCAGTACCCTCACATCGACCACAGCTACGTCTCCTTGCACTATTGACCTTAACCCAAATAGGATCAAGGAATCGGAACAGGAAAGGAAGCCAAAAGCCGGACAAGAACAGGAAATAGTCAACCCGCAGAACAGCCCTCCAGGTTTAGTCGTTCGGAGAATAGATGAACATTTGCTAGCTCAGCAACGCGAACAGATGCCGGACCGACCCTTGGAGTTGCAACAGTTGGCGAATTATCCCCACAGCACCTATCCGATGCAAACAATGAACCTGGACGTGCTTGGGCCATTTCCAGTGGACACGAAGGGAAAACGATTTTTACTCCTGGCCACATGCACTCTAACCAATTGCGTGTGGTTTACACCTCTGTCCGGAAATTATGCCCAGCAGATAGCCATTACTCTGCAACAGGATATTCTGGCATATTTCGGTCACCCTGAGTTCCTTCACGTCCACCGGAACACGGCCATCTCTCAAAGCACCATGAGAGAGATAGCACAGCTCCTAGGGGTCAGCCATACCAAGGCCACACCACAGGTCCAGAAGAAGGACAATGATCGGGCCCAACATTGTGTGTTCAAGAAGAAACTGGCATTGGCTTGTGTCAGTCTGAAGGAACAATGGCCGCACCACTTAGGGAATATGTTAAGAATCGAGGAACTTCGCGATCTCCCTACTCCAAGTGCGGTTGACCCTTTCAAGAAAATCAGATACCGAATGTATAAAAACCCATCTGATCACCCGGCCTCACTTTGTGACACTCTCGATAACGATCCAGCTATGAGCATAAGGGCTCAGATTTTGTCCCGAAGAAAGAATCGGGCAAGAGTGACCATCCAACAAACGTTCTGCACCCGGAGTCGCTACTACCTCAAGTTGAAAGGGTATGAGATTGGGGAAATGGTGTGGTACTTTAATCCGTGCGATCCCACCAAGCAAGACCGAGAAGGCAAGGATGGAACTGTCATCTACTGGACTGGCCCATGGTCCGTGGTAGAAGCTGACCACGAAAGTGACAGTTACACTCTCAAACGCTTGGATGAATGGAACCTAGCCAATTGGGTATGGGGTGGAAAACTCATCCAAGAACCCACCAAGAAGGTGTGTGGTAAAGAACTACGAAGATGTAGCACCACACACATCACTATCCCGTCATCACCTCGACAGATTCTGATCAAGCAGAATAATAGGTTGTGCCCCTTCCCTGTAGAATGGCAGCCTACACAGCCCACTAATGCCACCTCCGCACACACATCAACATCCTGGACTTCCGATACTAGGACCTACTCCACGGACTCTAGTGAAAAGAGAAGGACCTCAACTAGAAGAAAAGCTGAAAAGGAAGATCCCACCGAGGATCCAGATTTGGGAATTTAAGTTCTTGCAAAGCAAAGAAATAAGAAGTACGTGTCACGAGAAAAGAATACAAAGAATAATGAACTAGTATATGATCTCATCTTGGAGACGGGCTATGTAGTAGATGAAGCAGGCCACAATTATAGGGCCTGTTACTATCACTAAAAGGTAATAACGAGTAAGTCGGTATTATACTTAAAAGAAGCTACCTGGGTCAGAAGACTTCTTAGGGAACAGTATTATATGAGATCAGAACAGTTATCTTGATTGCACAAGGAGTAGGGATCTATATATGTATGTATGAGCAGTAAAGAAGATACCTGCCTCAGGAGAACTTTGCCACCGACAACCTATTGATCACCCAGTCGACTAATTCCTCATCAACGTAATCCCCAACACCAAGTTACAACCTCATTCCCTTTCCCATAATCTTGTAATGGATTACGCAATAACACTTAGCCCTGGACGGACCCCCTGGAAGAGACGTCCCTATTTCGCCTCACCTATAACAAACCCTCATGAATATATAACTAACGATTGTTCATTCTCACTATTGACAGAATCCATAAGACCATCGTTCTCAGCATAAACAGGGTGACTCAACTACTTGCTTTCTCCTGTTGATCTACTGGGAGTTGCCTCATACATCTATACAGCAGCATCTTACACTACCAAAGGCATATAGATAGATAAGTCATAATTATCAGCCATTACGCTGACTTACGTTTATAGACTAACTAACACACTTAGCCCTCCTCCCAGCCAGACCTATACTGAGTGCTTCAACTATACCAGGAACATGACGCCTAATCAGCACTCGAGACGTTCTACTACTATGACAGGAACTTGAGGAATCTTGAGTTGGCCTCACCAATTGGATAAAGACATCTACTTGTTAATTACTCCAATTTGTCTAATATCAAAACAACTACAAACGATTCACGTTGGTCTTCACGTATGCATATATATATATATCTCCCATGGACATTATTACTACATAATCCACATATCAAAGACCGGCCATCTTTGCTGCAAATAACCTAACGAGAACTGTCAAATGCTAATCGACTCATTACTCTTGTTAGCTAAAACGAAGCGACTTCCATGAGAGACAATCCAACCTCGCACTTACAACAGAGGACAAAGCTCGAATGGACTGGGAGGAACTTCACACTTAAACATCTCTATGGCACATGAAGCATCCATACAACGACTACATCACCCAGACGACTTCGAGGCTGACAAACTGCTTCAACACCATGGAAGCCATGAGGAGGCCAATAAGCAAGCAAGTCTTCGAGGTGTCACCATCCCATTGGCTATCACGTTAACAACTATACGATTCCTCCGAGGGTGGGCCACCAACATAGGCAGTTTCTACTTGTCCTCGGCCTGCAGACTTGGAGACAACCTCAAAGGCTGACATCTCTGATTCCGGAGGACGCTGCTGAAGTAATACAGTATATATCGGCTCATATGTTATGTGGAAAAGAACTACGTCGTAATAAGAAGAGCTGCGTTTCTCCAACAGGCAAACTTGGAGACAGTTTAGCGTCAAGACTCTATGTAATAGTAAACGCTGTTGAAAAACCATGTTCTACACGAATGCCTTTTATACCCTGGCTCAACTACGAGCAGGAACCTTTTATGTTAACTATAAAAGGAATTGCCCAAAAACCAAAAGGGGCATTCCCCAGATAACTATTGAACATAGAAGAAACCGAAATATAAACTCATAAGAAAACATAGACTGGACTACAAGGGATTCTCTCTGGGGCGAGAGCCCCAGGAATACCAAGTGTTATTTCAAGATATAATGCGTACATCGTATACTCAACAATGATTCTAACTGGTTGAATCATATGAATCAAAGGGCAACGAACTTCGGATGGGAATGGAACGCAATGATGAAAGAAGATATAATCGCAACAAAGGGACCACCCCAAGTGGATTAAATCGAAGTTATCAATAAAGGTTCAAGTTAAGTAATTGAACAATACAATATAATCCCAATGATCCCCTTGTGCATATAATCAATAGATAACCTCACAGATATATATACTTGTACTCCCATGATACCAGGAGGGACATAGCCCGAATGAATCAATCTAGGTGAACCATCTGCTAAGGAACAGGAGGGACTACACCTTTACCAGTGAGTACCAATCCTCCTGTCCGACCTAGACAGAGTAGAATATAGCCTGATTGAGTCAACCTATGTGAACTATCTATTAAAGAGAAGGGAGGGTTACGCCTCGATAAGCGAGTACCAATCCCCCTATCGACCTATTCATAGACAGAGTGAGTATATATAAATGTCAGGTGAAGTATATGAAATGGAAACTTGATATACAAGTTGAAGCGAACTGTTCACACTGGCAAGGATAAGCGAAGACGGAAATCTTCCAAAGAGGAATATAGCTAAGAACTACACATGGTGTCAGACACCGAACCGGCTG
>JAVCKV010566403.1:0-10461 GCA_032274145.1 Herpochondria borealis | reverse complement strand
CTCAGTGTCCAATTAAAGGCTCGAGCAGGGTTTGTCTCCACGGGAAAGGATTTAGAATCAAGGTCAACGAGAAGTGGATCACAAGGATCTGAAAATTCGCATCGGTGGCCATGAAAGCCCTCATTGCAATTACACTGACGAGCTGTGCAGTTTCCGCGTTCTTTTCCTCCACATTCAGCAGCAGTATCACAATCAAAGCACGAAATGTAGAAAGTCTGGAAAGGAACGAGAAATGATCCTTTCTTGGCGTGCCACTCGGATACGCTTGTAATGTCGTACGAAATAGTTTTTCCCGATCGAGCTGCAAACTGAGACATGATGGGGTCATTTTCCGAGGTGTTTCCATGTGCAAACACCCACGCGTGCTCCTTATGAAGATACCCAAACTTGGCTTTCGAAAATGATGAATTTGTCACAGGGCCAACTTCAACATACTCCACCGGGTCACCCCAGTGATCATCGGTTTTCAGCTTGTAGAGACCACTGAAGTATCCGAGGTCATGATCAATGTCGTCTCCAAACTGCACGAAGATTCGTTGGCACAAGTATTCGCCATTCCCTTGAGCAGCTGAAAGCCAGATCCAGAATGCCAACATGATAAGGAAAATGACAATCAACGACAAGATTCGAAAAATACCTCTTGTCTTCCTGTGTTTACTTTCAGCGTCCTTGATCAGTTCTGTGTCGTCCTTGATACGGTCGCCAAAGTATCCATATTGAGACAAAGTGTAGACTCCATTGTCTAGCGATGAGACGAATTCAACCGCAGTGAAGTTCAACAAGACATCACGGGTCGTCTCTGAGATCATGATGAGGATAAATGTAGCTGAAAGGGCCAAAGCGCCAACAAGGAAACGTAGGAGATTGGAAGCGTGCCACAGACACCACATGTTCGTTCTGCGGTTGTCGTCGTTGCCCAAGGACGCGTCAGAGCTTTCTTCATGACTCAATGCGCCGTCTGGAGTATTATGTGAGGTCTGTGGGGTTGCATCCAACACTTTGGGAGGAGATGTGTTGTGGGGAGATGAGCGGGTAGTCGTCCCTGTATTCTCCTGTTGCATCAACGGACGGATCTCCTCTTCGTCACTTTTGACAATCATTTCAGCATTCAAGGCTTTGAGAGCCGTGTAGTCGAAGCCATGAATCCACAGTCTTATGGATTCAACAACATTGTCTTGACTGAAGACAGCTATAAACATTGCCAAGATCTGAGATGCCCGAACGACACTGCTCACATTGAGCGGAAGTCCCAGTGGGTTTTTGCCCTCATCTTTGTCGATTTGGTCGATGAGCAAGGCGATCAAAGTACCGATTTGGATAAGGAAAACACTGATCCCGCAAACAAGAGATGGTTTGTGGGTATTGCTGAAGAGGAGGAGGCTGAAAGTATCCGCAACCAAAAACTCCTCTACGGTTTTCCCTTCGCGTACCTTTGTGATTCGTGTCCAGAACGACGGTTGGTGTTCACCTCCACCAGTTCCAGTTGGACCAAGCATGTCACACGAGGAGAAGCTGTCTTGGGCTACAACTATGTTGGATGCCGATGCAGCCGTCGTTGCTGATGGTGCTGCTGCTGGAGCCCCAACAAGAATTCTCTGGGACGGCGCGGATGTGTTCGCGGTAGCAAAGCTGAGCGCCGAAGCTTCCTGCTCACCGAGTCCGCTAGCTCCTTGAGCAAAACGCTGTGATGACATAATGACTTTGGTTGGGCAGAATCAAAAAGCAAAAAGCATGCAAACGAAAGACTCAGTTGTTACAATGAAGGTGAAGTTGTTGTTGTGCTTTGGTGTTTCTGTTGAGATTCCCGGCATTTTGCTCCACCACGTACGTTGCTTCGTGCCGATCTTTATCCTTTCTATTTGAGCCCCTCGATAGCCTCTGATGGTAGGTAGACTAATAGACGTGAACTTCTTTTTCAACGCACATTCTACATCGGCATTCTTCTCACGTGGAAGAAAACACCCACGAGCTTACCGTACTACCCTTTAGGTGTGCGGGCATATGTAAGATAGAGATAGGGTTTTTCGTCTCTTTCCCAGTTTCGATCCCGGATATTCTCTAGGTTGCTACTATGGGGCGAGCATGATGCCGTATTTTTAAGTTAGAGGTAGGGCAGTCAACGGACTATTATATGCCTCTCAAAATAACATTGATCTTCTCGAACTTCGTTTCATCACCTACTACTCAGTAGTAGCGTTCTGGTGGTGGTGTGCTAATGTATGCGAAACCATGTCACCCAAAAGCCTTGAGTGCGGAAAAAGATATGAGAGCACTTTTGCACCGTGTCTCTCATTTTTGTGGATCAAGAAACAAGTTAGAAGGAACTTAATCGTGTTCTTCTCCGCCCCCGTGCAAAGAGAGATCTCTAGAGTTGCTACAATGGAGTTTTCTTCTTCTTTTTAATACTGGTTTCAGAAGACCGAGGTGAGCCGCCAGCTCCTTTTAGTCGCTTGAGACGTTCTTCTTCTGATGTGTTAGGAACCCATGCACTGTCAGAGAGTGCAGAGTCAGTCAAGAAAGGATAGCTAACTTTGCCACTCGCGTCATTGGTTTGTGGATTATCAAACAAGTTATTAGAAGCACCTTGATCATAATATTTTCTCCGCCCACGAAGAATGAATAGTTGGCGATGCAAAACAGGTCGGTTGGCGCATGCAGTGTCTCCTAGCTCTACTCTACTAGAGTGTGTTGTCAACCCGAGGCCACTAATTTGTATAGCTTCTGCTGCCGTGCATAGCTTTTGCTATGATGAGGAGGAGCTGTACAGTACGTTAGTGGCGGGTTGCCGGTGAGAACCTGCTCTTGGTCGTGTTATGCCCTGCCGCGCCGACTTGATCGTGTTTTATGTCCGACTTTGGTCACAGTATAAGATGTACTGTGAAGTACGTACTTGAAGCAGCAACTTGAACTTGTGTGATGAGAGAACCAATGCTGTACATCGGGCAACTAACGGTCATATCCATCACGTTTGCTATCACGTACTCAGATGTCTAGCTACATACAGTTAGTACTAGCAGGTCATTTCCATCGCCTGCCCTGGGCAGTCTACCTGCTACTTACTACTGGGGTACACTTCTGATTGCAGCATTGTTGGTTGGTTGCTGCGTACGGCGCCGCAGAGGTGGCTGTGCGCCTTGTTCCGAGATCGGGGGCTCCACGCAAATAACTAACTAAGTAACTAATAAATACACAGTAATGTTTCAACTTGCATCACAAATCACTGTGTGTCCTTGTCCCTTTTATTGCGTAGTACGTACGTACGTAGGGTCATCATCTATTTGATTTGATTGTCATTTTGGTGGACATGCCCGAGGACATCTTATCGTGCATTTCTTGACCACCCGTCGAAGGAGTCATGATGTATGCCCTCCTGCCCCCTTCAATACTAAGCTGTAGAGACAACATGAAGAATCGTGTTTTCTCGACCTCTAGCAAGTCTCGACCAACCAGAATTTGAGCAAATCTCTATGACGGACGTTAATCGTGCCTTTTTGACCTAGCCCCGGTCATGGTGAAAGCAGAGTGTATGCAGGTGATCCAAGTGAAACAACAAGCATGTATATAGTTTTTAATACATGCTGTTTTGTAAAATCATGATATTCTAAATATACGTTTCTTATAATTGTGAACTATTTCCTTCTCTTGGGAGGAAGAAAGCCAGCACTTTTGCAGTTTGTGTTATAACAGATGGATGCATTGTTTGCTTGATTTACATCTTCTTCATCTTGAGAGAGACAGCCGATCGACGAGCCGCCAATACCGTCAGGGCAGCAGCGAGCAAGGTCAATGGATACGACTCCATCAAGGTGAGGGAACCGAAAATGGCAATGTATCCGGCAAGTCCCAAGACCATGACGATTGGATTCTGTTCCAGCAACCAAAGTCCCAAATCACGTGGAGCCGACACCCAAGTGGAAGTACCATCCTCGGTATACGTCTCGCTGGTGGCCATGCCCATCTTGTAGGCAATACGGTGTACCGACTTGAAAATGTGTGCCATCCAGTGGTAGTTGAAGGGTGTTTCGATACCAGCAATGGTGTAGTACTGTTGTCCCTGGAAGGCAACATAGTTGGATGCGACGACGTCGTTGACAACAACCTTACCAGACTCTGTGAATGGAGCATAGAGACCAGTGCGCTTGACGGTACGAATGGTTTGCACGGCAGCAGTGTTGCCGGAGGCAGTCACGAGGTAGTCACCAATCTGTACCATGCCGGCAGGGACAATGTTGCCACCCTCCAATGTGACCATGTGGTCACTGGAGAGTTCGAGCTTGCGTCCGCCCTCGGCGTGGATGGAGATGAATTCACCAGATGCGTGGGCATTCTTGTGACCAAACGAGTAGATGGGTTCAAACTTGTTGTCACCGACATTGATAGAGTCGCCGAGGTTGAGGTTGGACATTTTGACAAATCCGTGGCCCTCAACTTCAACGGTGGAGTCGCCAGAGAAGCAAAAGATTGGACCAGCAGGAGCATCGCCAGAGGTTGGGGCAGGTGTTGGAGCGCGCAAGTTGTTGCATGCATCACCACAGCAAGAGCAGCAATTGGTTGGGCAAATGTCGCAGTCGGCACCGAGTTCCGTAAGGTCAGCGGTTTCATCGTTACCTCTTTGCTCACAGACGGACTTGGGGATGAGGTCAACAAGGCCAGTACCCTCAACGTAAATGAATCTCCAGTCGAGGTTGCCAAAGCCATCAGGGAAGCCGCCAGCTAGATTTGGGTTTCCGTAGAGCCACATGCGGTCCAACTGTGTGTTGACGATGGAGTTGGGGATGGTTCCGGTAAGCTTGCAGTAGACGAGGGAGAGGGATTGAAGGGTGGCGGCGTCACCAATGTCGTCGGGGATTGGTCCAATGACGTTGGTGTAGTCAGCCCACATCTCGATGATGTTTGGCATGCGGGAGATGAAGCCCAAGTCAAGCGAGGTTCCACCGGAAGAACCAGCGGAAGGTCTGATGTTGTCAATGTAGAGGTTGGTCAAGACTGGAAGACCAGAGATGTAGTCGGGGATTTCGGAGAGTCCCTGGAAGTCGAAAAAGTTCTGGCCGATATCGAGGTATCGGAGCTGCTTAAGATTGTTGAAGGCATTCTCGGTAAGTTCGCCTCTCCAGAAGGTGTTGGACATGTCGAGTTCCTCTGTAGGAGTAGTTTAGGTGGGTGGGTGGATGGGTAGGAGGCAGTGAGAGTGAGTGCATTGTCGTCATTGGTTGATCGCTGATTGCGCAAAAGCAAGATGATCAATCATAATATCACACACGCAGCAGTTAGTATATAGTATACTTACGAAGAGCGGTCAAGAAACGAAGAACGAATGGAACACCATCGGCATCCCACGAAGTGGAACCAAAGAAGAGAGCCTCCAACTTTCCGAGAGCGTTCATCCAACGGTAATCACCGCACCAGTGGAAGAAGTTGCCAAAGAGATCAATGGCAATAAGACTGGCCGAAAGAAGAGCAATCTCATTGGGGAACTGTCCGTAGAGGTTGTTGTTGCTGAGGTTGATCTCCACCACCATCTCCTGGGCTTCTTGAGTCTCCTGATCTGCCGTGGAAGCAAGAGTGTTGAAACAAGCAATGCCGAACCACTGGCAGTAGTCGGTGGTAGAGAACCAATCATCCGTCGTCCAGCTAGGAATCGGCTCACCAGGAATAATTGCATTCGTACGAGGGTTGCTCTGACCGTTGGTGGCATAGTAGATGCAGGCAAGGACGTAGTATTGTCTGACATTCAAGGCAACCACGTTCTGACCAGCCAAATCGGCAACAGTCTTGGCACGAGCCTTGGATTGGTAGGAGTCGGCGCAATTGGGGCAATCAAAGACAGCTGCTGGAGAGCTCAAGACGGCAGGTCGAGAACCCTGGAACTGAAGGATAAAGTTGTCCACTCCAGTTGCAGTAAGCTGTGCGGAGGCAGACCCAAAGAGGGATGCCAACGAAATGACGGATAGCATGAATTTAAACATGATTGATTCTTTCTAACGACTTGAGTAGTTCTGTACTTCTATACTTCTTCTTTGACAACAAACAACTGAACAGATGATTGTGTGATGATGAGAGAGAGAAATTGTGAGCTAAGAAGGATTGAAATGAAATGCACCTCCATCGATCAACACGACAGTCAGTCATCCACTTACGCCAAAGACGGAACAGAAATTATACTACTACTGAGTGGAAGATCCGTCGCGTCGTACGCAGAACCGAGTTGGTTGGATCTCACCCCAAAAATGTGAATGGATGAGAGACCTCTCACGGTAACAATTGTGTACAATTCGTACGAAAGGCATTGCTGGAGTTCCTTCCAACAAAGTAGATAATACCTCGCTTAACGTTCATGTGTATCGGTCAAAGATACTTCTCAACGGTGTATAATGGCCAAGAAACGTCATCATGACATCACATTCGAGCCTACAAGCGGTCGTGTCAAATGTGTACGAACTCTCGGGGTCGATTCAAAGTTCGAGACTTTGAAGATGAGAGCTAATTTTCTATCCAACATCAGTCGTATAAAATCTCCCGCAACAGCACACCCAGCATAAAAACCTAGACTTTTTCTCGCCACATTTTCTCGATATCCACCCAACAAGAGCTACAGCAGTGGCACGACTAACCCGCATTGTATGTGACTCTCCCCAAGCAACGTCCCCTGAAAAAAGAAAGGCGTGACCGCATACATGACATTGAATGTATGTATGTAGCCGCGAGAGGTCTAGGGCCTGGTGTAGTCCTGCTCCAAGAAGCAATGCTAACCTACACATGTTTGCTAGAGACTAGCAATATTACATATATTATAAATAAATTACACTGGTTCGGCGAGGTCACACACCATTCTCGTTCCTCAACGCAGGTTTACCATTGCAATCGTGTCAATGAAAAATTGTCACTACTATTATTCGGAGACGACTCTAGACTTTGAGGTGCAATCCAAAAAACAAAGTGATCCCGCAGCTTCCTTTTGGCTGGTAGTCGGCTTTTTGGCAGGTAGACTATATTATTGAAGTAGATGTTACGAGACCTCTCCAACTACCCTCTCCGCTACCCAAGCGCATTAGAGGAGACTGACGTGTTCTACGCAGTGCAGATCTTTGCTCTAGTAGTAGAGTCTACTAGTAGCTCGCTTGAAGTAACTGTAGATCTCTGTGCTCTCTAGAGAGACTAAAACCTTGCTTCTTGATTGCCACGATATCTCTAACTAACTAGAGTAGAGAGACTAGTCTATTAGACTAGTCTATTTGTTCTTTCGTAGGAGGTCGCTCATCTGTGTGCACCTCCTCCTTTCCGCGATGTTATTATGGCGCGCCAGTAGACTCGGAGTAGCTGCCGTAAGCGCGTAGTGCTTACTACTACTAGTTCTCGCAAACCTGCTAGCTACTACGAACGAGTAGTAGGAACTGCTATCTAATTCGAACTAGCACGTACTGTAGCATGCGTGATGTGGGGGGGACTATTAGAAGACCACGTCGTCGACCAAAAGGATGATTCTTGCATAGACGCCGCGGCGGAGTTGCGGCGAAGTAAAAGCCACCGCGCGCCAGAACTAACTACTCTCGTACCTAGATCTCTAGAGAGGTCCCCTCGCTGTCGTGCTTCAACGCAGACCCAGGTAGGAGCAGTCCTAGCAAAAGTTCACACGATTGAGCTTCGACTCCGACTATGTTGTATGGGTGACCACACTACAGACGTGGCCAACCAGTCCCATACCAGTCACACATGTTGGACTGTTACTGTCGGGCGGACAGAACCCGTCGCCGAGACCTCGCGTGAGAAGCCCGATGGAACAAATCGGCGGCAAGTCGGTCATTTTTTGAGCGAACCGTAGAATATATACGGAGAGCTACGAAGCAATATTTGAACCATGTGTGAACCGGCGAGAGCACCTGCGCGCGAGCCGACCAACACTCTGTAGGCATGTCTAAAATAAAAGAAAGATCCGCGAGGAGAGACGGAAGGACGGAAGATCTGATGATACTACTGGATACTGTATCCACAGCACAGTATGAAAGTCCACCAAACGAAAAGCGGCAACAACCGAACCCCAGCAACACCTCCAATGCTGCCACCATCACTCCACCCAAACCAAAGCAATACAGATCCATTGCAATCAAATGAAAACAAAGAAAGATGCTAACTCTCAAAAATATCACTGAATCCAATGACAGCAACTACTCCATCACTAATAATTTTGAGGAAATTAGTTTAGTCAGCTGCCACTAACACAGCCCGATCCGAAGATTGAAAGCTGAACGTTGGCTCGCTGAGGGCTAGTGCGGTTTAGATATGGAATGGGAGTTAAAAGAGTGTGTGTCAATGTACAAGTGGGTGGCGAGTGCAAGGTGTGGGGTGGAGTGCTTGTATGAGTTACGAAGGTGGGTTATTAGATGTATTCGTGGAGAGAGGAGTGGTTGAGGTAGGAGGATTAGCCAATGCCCTAAAAAGGTTCCAAACCAGGAGGAAGAAATTGGACACTGATTGGGGAGGGGCACTGGTGTATCTGTTAATTCTTTTGGAGCAGAGGTGCAAGTTTCACAGAGTGAATTCCCAGAGCGAAATTTATTGAGAAGGTGGGTTGCAAGGCACTCATCAAGAGATTTGGTGAAGAGGATCAAGTTTGATCAGAAGTTGAAAGATGGGCCTGCTAGGAGTAGACTTCAGTGATTTTGGTGTCAATGCGGTGGGATTGAATTTGCTTGGTTTCTCCAGTGGTAGCACCATGGACGCCGGTGTTACATTGCTGCCAGTTGACAAGGCTGAACTGCCATAATCAAAGGAGGACAAGGTTGGGGGCAAGATGAGTGGTAGAATATTGGACATGAAGGTAACGGTCTTGTTTGTAGGTATCATGGGCACAAAGCCAGGTAGAAGCGTACCGACCACAAAGAAAGTTGGACCATCCAATTTGTGTCTGCTGAGCATAGGCAAATTGGACCAATTGAAGGAAGGAGAACAATTATACCAAAGACAAACTAAAAAGTAATACTAGACCCTACGTACGCGGTGTATACTATAATAAAAAGTAAATTAGTTTAGACAGCTGCTACTGAAAGCGCCGAAGCACTTTGTTGGCTCGCTGTAGCCGTGGGGGGTATAGTTCATGTAGAGTGTTTCGTTGTGTGGTGAGTGGATAATGTACAATGGTATAGGGTCGTATCGGAGGCGAGTAGGTTGTTTCAGAGGTGGGTCGTTTCGGAGGGGAGTTCTGGGTTTGGAGGCTGTGTTGTAGTAGTGACAAAGGCTGGATCGTATTGGAGGGGTGATCGTATCAGAGTTGGTTTTGGGTTGGAGGCGATATTGCATTGGAGCATGTGTCATGGTGGTAGCAGGGTCCTAGCGCAGATGGGATAGTAGCGGTAAGATGGGGAAAGCAAGACAAATCCCACCGGAGGACTTGATTAACATTCCTGGCATTTCACAGGTAGCTGATGGTGTTGCGTCATGGCATGTTACTGTCAGCAAGTACATGGATACACCATTGCTTTCAGCAGCCCTGCCTGTTTCGGATGCTTCAAATGAAAGCATAGTTGCGGTGGTCGGTGTCACGACCGCACTTTCGAGCGTCGGTCAACTTATGAAGGAGCTTGTTGAGTTCCATAGTGGACATATTTATCTAACCTCTCAAGAGGGCTACTTGCTTGCTACTTCAGCCAATGCTCCCTTGTTAAGAAATACATCGACGGGTCGGACGCTTATGATGGCTGTCGATTCCCAAGATGACGTGATTCGATTAGGAGCCGAATGGTTAAACAAAACCTATGGAAATAACTTTCCTCCTGGTCATGAGGTCCATGAAGAGAACGTCAAGCTTGGTGGTCAGCAGTACTACATCGACTCGTTTTTTCTTAATCTAAAGAAGCTTCCCATTGTAAGTTTCGTCATCGATCCATCGACTTTCTTTTTATCTAATCGTTACGAACATAACAAGATCCTTTCGGTTTTTGTAGGTGGGGGTTGTCATCATTCCTAGGAAATACATAATGGGAAAGGTAGATGAGAGAGCTTACAAAACATTGGTTATACTCATTTCTGCCTCTTTGTGCATCTTAGTTGTTGGATGTCTATTCATTTTGATTCTGACAAAAGGAGTATCTAAGGAAATGAAACTAAGAGCTGAACTAATAAGCCATCTTGATGCAAGAAGAAGAGCAGAGGCATCTAGTAATTACAAGAGTCAGTTTCTAGCGAATATGAGGTACGTTCATTTAAAACGATGGACGAACAACGTAACGACTTGGCGTGTGTGTTAAGAACAGTGTTAGTTTATACTTTATTGATGTTGCAGTCATGAGCTGAGGACACCGATGGCTGCGGTAATTGGACTGCTCGACATTCTAATGTGCGATGACTGTCTCAATAACGAACAGTTTGCGACAGTCACTCAGATTCGAAAATGCTCAACAGCTCTACTCCGACTTCTTAACAACATTCTAGATCTAAGCAAGGTATAACGAGCTCGCTTCGTTGGTT
>JAVCKV010566392.1:0-10463 GCA_032274145.1 Herpochondria borealis | reverse complement strand
CATGCTCACGCTACACTATCCGCTTCAACTGGATCCCTCGCGACGGTGTATTCAGAGCTTGTTGAAAGTCTTGAAGAAGAAGTACAGCAGCAACAACAACAACACCATTGAGGCGACCGACCGAGCAATACAAAACGCGGAGCACTCCATAGTTCAACAACAAAAAACTAGCGACGAGAAACAGCCAATCACTACCAGTACTACTACTACTGATGACAACAGCAACACCGGCAACAACACCACTCACAACACCGAATTCTACGCCATTACCATTTGCTTTTTGAGCGCCTCCTTTGGTATTGCCATGATTGTGGAGGATCTGGGAGTCGTTCTGGCAATGGTGGGGGCGACAGGGTCGACGCTTGTTAGTTATGTCCTACCGGGCCTAATCTATGTGAAACTGCATCCCCACGACCGTGACATGACCAACGCGTTCGCCAAGTTGCAATTGGGATTGGGGTGTGTCATTATGCCACTGGCGCTTTATTTTGTCCTGAAGGGGAGATTGTCATCAGGGGAGTAGTAGTATAGTTGGGAATAAGTGTGCAAACAGCCAACAAACTCCAGCCTCTCACTTTCTAGTACCGACATCCAAGAAGACAGAGCAACCTACTACTGTATATCATGTATATATGCGGTGCATTATCTGTTGGTTGAGTTGTCTAGCGAGAGTACACTAAGACCGTTTTTGCTGACGACCAACGGGTTATAACTTGATAACTACTAGTCGGCCGCAACCGTTGGCTTCTCTGTAACTCGTCAGCTCCCCGCGATACACCGTTGTAGATATGGCCATTATACCAGTCCGACATCTAGTCATATCATGAAAGCAACGGGCTTAACTCGTCATGTTCTCGTCTGCAACTCTCCAGCATCCAGTCTATAATCACTAGTCGAATAACAAGTTGCACCAACCAGTCAATAACTCTCCTGTGGCGACGGGTTGACGGACTAGTTTAAGGGAGCCATGACTGATTGATGGACTGGTTAGGAGGAGCCATGACTGGTTGATAGACGGGTTAATCGAGACTTAATATGAAGGCGACTAGTTGCCGCCGAGTTATATACAATAGAGTACAAAATGATACTGGTTCATTCTCAATGGAACATTTGTGAAGAAGTCACATCCGGATCGGATCCTCATCCGGATCAGATCCGAGATCCTGTGTTCCCAAAGATCTGACATGGGAACTGTGATGTCTTATGTCGATACCAACTTAGTCAACAACTCGTCGGAGGAATCTTGGCCACGGCAGTGTCAATCTGTCCACAAGAGACCAGTCGAACAAAAATGAGACCAGTCGGACAACCCGTCGCCTTTGTAGACTTGTTGTTTTGGAAACTAAACAAGTCAGACAACCATCCACAGAACTAGTCGACCACCGACTGGTTGTCATGCCACCTAAATAACCAGTCCGACAACACGTCAAGCACCAGTCGTCATTCTGGACTAGTCCCTGAAGGGTAACAACAAGTCAACAATGTCGACTAGTAAGTAATTCTAGCGAAACAAATGAGAATAATATTCAAAATTCAAATTTTAAATTTAAATTACTATAGAGGTGCAAGTGTTGCTACTTGCTGTTTGTTATCAAAGATGGATTGTTCCCACCACGGCACTACTAGTGTGCTCTCCTTTCATCATGTATTAGGCCCCCGCCCTCGTTGTTGATCGCCTGGCACGCTTCAGTGTTGGCGCTGACTCTTCCATCTCCATCTTACAAGGGAAGCAGTAACAAAGCTGGCACACGTGATTGGAGTTCGCAGCATTTATGCAAAGGTAAACTGGTGAGTCCTCGTGCACTCTATACTCCTCGTCCTTGTTGATATTTCTCATTGGCTTGTCAACGAGCTTTTTGGTGCACCCAGTGCAACACTTCGGCCAATTGATGTGCTTGCTGAGGTACGATTCCTTAAAGTATCCCAGGGACTGAGTGTATGGTTCCAAACCGGCAAGATCATCATGGTTGCAAGGAGATCTTCTCTGTTTATTCAAAACTTCCTCGCCAATCGGAGACTCAGGAGCAGGTGAAAATAAGTTATTAGTGTTTGCTTTTCTTTTTGATGGAGTTTCCGGATCACCTGTTTCATTTTCTTCCTGTTCTTCAACTTCGGCACCAGTCCGCTTCTGCTTTGTGGGAGTCATAGGAGCAACAACCTGGTCATAGAGTAAAACAGCACAGCAAATGTTAATACACCTGTAATCAGTGCAAGACAATGAGGCCAAATGAACTTACTGTTTCCTCCTCGGCAGCCACTGTAGATGCAGTTGATGCCGTATCACTTGCACTTGTGCCACCTTCACTTGCACTTGTGCCACCTTCGAGTGTCGAAATGTCGGCGGGGGAATCGCCAAGCAAAACTTGCTCTACCGGCCCTTGAGGCGTTCCGCCACACTTCTCTTGAAACAAGGCAGCTAGTGCACCTTTAGCATCCTCGAAGGTTTCATACTTGGCCATATGCTGGTGAAACCAATTATGGACTTCATTCTCGACTGGGGGTGGGTTAGGAAATGTGGCGGTTGAGCCCAGCGATGTACTTGCGAGAGAGGGACTGTCAGTTAATGGCCTCTTGATGAGACATGACCTCTTTGCGTGCCCCGCACAATAACCAATGTAACCATTAAAACCATCTTCCAAACATGTAGCCTCTTCAAGTTCCACCAGCTTTGGAATTCCTTTGCTATTAACAAGCTTACCACCGGATGTGTCCACTTTCGGCTTCTCGTTGCGGCTGTAGACACATTCCTTCATGGACCGCTTGCACGTGTTACGAATGACCTCCACGAAACTTCCTTTCTTCTGAACTGCAATCTTTGCAATGCATTTGCCTTGGTGATCTTTCTTCGGGCGTTGGCCATTTGACTTGGTATTCAAGATATCAATTCTCATGAGCCGGCAAAACTCCATTTCCATATTGATGGCCCACTGATTGTTATCTCCCCAAAGAGTGTCGCAGGCAAAGGCTATGATCATCCTTTTGTTCTTGTCCATAATGCTGGACTTGATCCACTCACAGAAGTCGGACTGAGAGCCGATAGCATTGCCTTTAAACGTGAGAGTTGGAAATTCCTTGTTGAGATTGGCCACGAAGTGCTTTTCGATTCTGGGACCAAACCACTTGATGATAGCATCACGCAAACTGAAGAGCTGCTTCTCAAAGTTGGCCTCAGTCATTCCATGAACAGGAGTTCCCCTGATCTCCACTGGGAGTCTCTTGTCAATGGCAATGAAGTGCTGGTACCTATCATTCAGGGGGGTGGGGTCGTCATTCGTAGATTTCAAGTGCGCCTTCTTGGGGATGAAGTCGCATGGCATTGGAGTCTGAGTCTGTGCCACTGTTGTCACCTGATGAATATGTAAACACAGCAGTTGTTGAGGTTAACCAAACATAAAAGAAAGTTAAAGTAATAAACAGTGTATATATTAGTGTCTTTGTACTTACGGTTGGTGAAAAAACATCCTCGATGCACAAGCAAACAAGTACTTCGGCTGGTGTACCATGCCAAGCTTCAAGAAATGGTAGCACCCATTCGGGCGTAGGGGGATTGGTAGTAGTATCAAGATTGTTCATGTTGGATTTATGATAACAGTCAAGACTAGTCGACAACAAGTCGACAACAAGTCGAGGTTTCAAACTAAACCGGAAGCTTCGTAGACCCCTTATTGTTTGTACAGAGATGAGTGGCTTGCTCCTATACCGGTTCGAGTTTGTTGCAACGTCAAGAGGTTCCATTGACCAGTGGAAGGACCTATAATCATTCTGGCAACTGAAGTCGGAAGTTAGTGAATGATTGTACTACATTGTCGATATTGCCATGGTGGTGTTCGTGGCGCGCCAAATTCTAAAGTGCGCCAAATTCCAAAATGAGACACCATCGACTGAAGAACCCATTTCACCGGGGCCACCATAATGTTTCATTGACCATTGACATCTTGCACAGCTGCGGAGCCGATGGAACTATAGCCATCTTGGTTATTACCAGTGAGGCGGAATAGCCCTGGCGGAACTGTATAAGTAGCACACTGGCTGATGGCTGGCCACCGGATCATCTAGTATAATAGTGAACAGCTACTGTTTCAGATAGCTAGTACCGTCTACAAGTAATAACTACAAGAAGGCAGTAGATAAGACACTTCGTGTCTACTCTTCAGCATCATTCGCTACATGCAGTAGAACACAGATCGGAGCGAGGAATAGCACTTTCAATAGGTTTTGTCGCTTTGGTCGAGGAGTAGGGGAAAATAGAGGAAAAGTGCCCCTTTGGATATTCTAGTAGCCGCCATGCAGCCACGAAGATACCTAGCTAGCCAGCGCCAACCTACGTCCAAGAGCATAGCATTATATACAGACCTGAGGAAGACTATAACCCCTAACTAAGCTTAACCATACCTAATATCTCCCTATATAACCATCGCAAATCCTCCAGTTGGCTACGTATCGGTCGCTAAAACCTCGTGCTGGCGTCCCCGTACCTTTCTGAGCTTGCATTAGTCTCTTCAGCCAATACAATACCCTATAGATGATCTAGCACAGAGTGCTAGAGAGTGCAGAGGACGTACAGCTAGTACGGCAGTTGCACCCGTGCAAGTGCTAAGTTGCCGGTACTGTACAATAGACACAAATCGCTTGAGATAAATGAGGGTGTGCACCTCTGTTGTAGAGAACTCACTTTTGTTAATTAGTAGTTTCCCGCGCGCCATCCGACATTCAATCATAGCTCGAAGGTCGCAGTCCGACACGATTGTCACGCAGTCCAACACGATTCTGTGTTGTAGTATACTCCCATCATCGAAGTGTTACACGATTTGCCCACGATACGTCTCCGATTTTGCGGCTGAACAATGCTTTATTACACCGTTATCGACTGCTTGTATTCTCACAAATCTAACAACCGTAACAGAACTGTTTCTTTCTTTCTTTGTTCTCTCTTTCTTCTACCCTCCATCATCATCTCACCATGAAGTTCTCGTCTCCTCAAGCCAACAAGATGCATGCTCCTGCACCATTCCGCTCTTCCAAGGCGAATGCGCTGGTGAACATGGCTTTGTCGACGAAGAAAGATTTCAAGAACCCTATCACGCCTGAGGATCGTGCTCGTTCGGTCAAGCTTGCTATGTGCCGCAAGATCTCTGAGCTTGAGGATGCCAACAATGAGTTGCAGCGCAAGCTCGACTACCGTTCTCCCAAGAAGCAGCGTCGTGCTTAAAGAAGAAGGTCCAGGAGGATCTTCAAGCAACCTGCCTGAACTGAGTGTCCGACCTTTAAAACTTGCCACCCTGACCTTTTACAGCTGGGTGCACGGGGTATGTTGATGGACGGGTCACGCAGTAATTCAATTGCTCCGCTTACTGTATGCCTTGTAAGTAGAGGAATAACTTAGTACTAAAAAGAAAATGATTTAAAAAACAACAAGAATGACTATCACTTAGGCGAATACAATTCAAATCATTAGAAGACGGATTGTGATGTCCATGGTGAGTAATGCTTGTGTATTGGGAGAGTACGCTGTTCTACGACACAATGCATGTGGAACCATACACCAAAGACTATCCTACAAAGTACCAACGACATGTGTCAGGCTTTACCTATACTATTTGACAGTACTGTAAAGTGGATCGGACAAAAGGAAACAGCAGTCATCCAGTATAGTACACTATAGGATCTTATCACTAATCGTTAAGGTCGTGGTAGAGGCTGTAGTCCAGTTGCGGATACACATAGTTGCCTCTTTTGTTCCGCTCCCGCCACCAGTTGGTAATGACAGAATACTTCGAGCCATCATCTCCAGCGGTAGGAAGACAGTACCTGAGGGGTATTGCTACTGAAGCAAGCTTTGACATCTGCTGTAGCTTCTTCAATGATGCAGGGGGGGCTTCTATGGCCTCCTCAATGTCCAACGTAGCATACCAAATGCCACAATAGGAGACTCCGGTTGTATCGTCGAATACGATCTTGACCCATCCAAATTGCTTCCGTGGCATCTTGTAGGTTGCATACATGACGGGCTTGTCATCAGTATCCCTCAAAATGGCACCGGCAATAGGTGCATGCGTGACAATGGCTGTGGTCAACTCGTCTTGACTCTTGTAGATGTAGATTGTCCTAGTCTTTTCCATGTGCAACTCTTCCACTGCTGAGTTCTCCCACTCGTTGTCATCCAAATTTGAATCCTGGTCCTCATCGTCGTTGCCATCACTGAGGCCGCCCCCCTCATCCGATGAAGCATCGTCATTGGCGGCAGGAGGTGCCATACTATTAGCAGTAGATTGATTGCCAGTGCTTTCTGTGTCACCGGTACTGCTGAATAAGTCATTGCCACCAGCATCATCACTGGCCTCCGATTCATCATCACTGCTCGAAATGCTTACTGTTGTATTCTCCTCGGACTCGAGCTGTTCCAGTTGCATCTCGAGAAGCACCATTGCACGAAACTTGTAGATCTTTTCGAGTAACCGGAGAAAGAAAAGGCCATAGTCACGAATACCTCGGTGAATGTGGGGCTTAATCTCTTGAATGTATCGCTCGCCTTTCCCTGCACCATCCCAAAAGTTAACCAGTGGCCCAAGATGGGCTATAGTGCGGCTCAAGTTCAGCAAAGAGATGTAGTTGGACTTCATCCACCACTGGTCGGGTTTGTCAGCGCCCTGCGGCCCCGATAGTTCATTGTGCCTTACTCGTAGGTCAAGATCACGTACGCAGGATAGAAACTCCTTTGTGTACAGTCCAATGAGTTTCACTGATTTACGAGTGACACCAGAATGAGACAGTAGAAGGGACACCAAAGCGGTATAGCAGATGATCATACGTTGAACATCTGCACGTCCATTCCTATCGGACTTGAGCCCATCCTTCTGGAACCAAGCACAACCTTCTTTCTCCACACGCACAAAGCCTAACCAGTTCTCTGCCACCCAGGGGCCGGTCCCTTTCTTGTTCTTGTCGCTTCCGGAGAAGTCATGACAGGGAAGCCAACCAATATTGTGAACTGCCAGCACCCTCAATAGCGTTTGAAAGCATTTCTTGAATGTTTCCAGTCCATGTCCGGTGAGATGCTTGCACAGCAACGCATAGTTTGATTCAGCAATGCCAAGAAACAGCAAATGCATCAACAGTTCGATGAACATCTTAAGCGGAAGATCGCCCTTCCATGCTGCAGGGAACCTGTACGTGCCAACGTAATTGTCGTCATCGAAATCAACATTCGCTCCTGCCTGGTGGGCCACCATTGCTGCGTCGTAAATACGTGCTTGGTGCTTCCCATTTACACCAGCACAACGAAGATAGGAACAGCATTGAGCCTTGGTCCAAGAAACTCTTGCGCCTCCCATTGAGTGATAGAAGGCAAATCGGGCTGCCTGCTTGATGTACTCAAACGTTAAGTGCACCAAAACCAGACGCTGTAAGTTCACCTCTCGTTTCTCCGGAGTAGGAACTGGACAATTCAAGTCACGAAGAAATGTAGGGTAGTTGGCGGGTGCGTCAAAGGCTAACAACTCTGCCGTACTGTCATCAAGAGTCCAGTCACCACAGCATTGTCGCGGTGGTGCCTGTTGCTGGTCTTCAACGTCGGCATTAGAGTTTTCATCAGCAGTACCACCCGATCTGGACAGGGTCTTCTTGATCTCGAGTATTGTACGTTTCCGGCATGCCTTGCAGGCCGGTAGCCTTCCACCATTCTTCGTGGAATCTATAAATGCATCGGACCAGGAGTAATCATTCATAATGTCGTCAGACAGCCCATCCTTTATCTTCTTTAAGAACTCCTTCACTGGTTCTTTCGCAATGTAGGGCTTCTCAATGTTTACGTTCACGGAATAGCATCGATGGTAGTTGCTCGTACAAGAAAGTGTTCCAGTGTAATCTGCCCGTTCCACTTTGTCTTCAAGTGAGGCAATGCGGCAGATAAATACAGGAATGACCTTCCGAAGCCCGCCATGGTAGATATATAAAGGGCCTTCGTTTAGTTCCTCCATATCGTTTTGGAACTGGTGCTCGACCCTCTCCCAATTGACATTCTTCTTCATTCCTAGTGCTATCGGCAGGGTGTTGTCGACTGAGTTCACCTTCTGTTTACTTGGAGAACAGCTGTAAGTCCAGGCGACGATGGGCTTCCTGTTCTGCTTCGTGCGGTTGGCGCCAAAACCGTCTCTCCAATCCGTAACCCAACAGACCATAAACTTTTTACTGTTGCACGGGCCATCTGCCGCCAACCTTTCAAGGGCCTTCAACTTGATGTCACGCACAGCATTGCATTCAGAAATGTGATAGACGGCCCCACCTGATTCCAAGGTTTCCATCGTTGTAGCATCATCCGCCTCTGCGTCCAACACTATGTCGTCCATGTCCAGTGAATGGGCGAAAAGGAACCGTATTGCATGGATTGGATTCACATAAGCAATGCCATCCACATCCTGGACCTTTGGAACTGGTAGAATGTTGTACATCCCATGCTTGCTGGAGCTGCCGTAGTAGCTAGGCATTTCCTTGTACAAGATATAACGAGTAGCCTTGAAGATGGAATATTCCCCACCACCTGAATGATCTGCCGCATGGAGAGCATTCGTGATCCAAGCTTCCCTAATGCGTTGCTTCTTGGACATCGAGGTGTATTGGGCAAAGGACTTGAAGTGCCAAACTGCCTCAAAGGCTGTCGCCACCTGCTCTCCAACCTTTCCAAAGATGTATTCACTGCGTTGGAAAGTCCTCGACACCATAGCCTGCATGCCACCGCCGCCAGGTGCTAGGTGTTCACCCAACCAAAACGACTTCATATTCGGAAGGCCCTCGAAGGAAGCAGCTAGGTTGCTAGTTGATGCAACTGGCAAGAAGGAGAACACAGAAGCAATCCATGACCTGTCCTTCCTTTCCGTAGGTTCAGTTGCCAAACTCGCTTCGATATCAAAAGAAAGCCCTTCCATGCCGATCCCCAGTTCGTCCGATGACGTTGTCGTGGTGTCCATAAAACCGGTATCCTCAAGTTCTAGTGTTAGAGCTCCTATGTCGCTGCTCCGCCCTGCAACAACATCAGCCAATGACATTTCAACAGCACCAGAATCATCCATTGGCGCCAAACATGTTTCAACATGTGAAGGCGCGCCAAGGTGACTTCGAATCCTTCTCTTGTCGACACGCTCTTGGCAGTTCAGGCACCCGAACCAGTTAGGACAGAGGGTCTTGTTCTTTGACACTCTCTTTTGATTAGGACAGTGCAGTAGCAGGATATCTCCCGGTTTACGATTGGGGGTTTCTTCACATGTTCTCGCTGGTGCATGACAATATCGACAGTGCGAAATCGCGTGAAGCTTTCCCACGTCCCAACTTTCATGGTCGGGGATGTGCAGTGCCACACAGGCAGGAATAATAGTTTTCTCACTCATCGCGTAGTATAGGAAAACAATAATATATACATAGCTGCCATTGCATTTACCTCCTACCTTAGCTCCGCCGTCGCAGAGTCTTGTAGCCCAAAAATCACCATGGTCGACCGGTTAGCAGTTGGAACAGGATATTTCAAAAATTCAAATAATGAAGCATCCGCGATTAAAACCGATCAACTGGGTCCCGACGAGTTTTTGACTAGTTATTTACAGAAAATTAGCTATCTTTTGGGATTTTACAACTCGTCAGGAGTTCGACTAGTTAAGTGACGCATCCGTTTTCATGTGTGTGACAGTTCAAACGTGGGAAACTGGTTATAGACGTGTTATAGTATCATGTGCGTGACCTCCAGTCATCGCAAACTAGTTAGCAACTGTTTGTCGGCGAGTCATCGACGAGTCACACCTCAGACTAGTACTTAACGAGTCTACGACTGATCGTCGACTAATTATGTGTTACTAAATTACTAGTTTCGATAAAACTGGTTCTTTTTCCACCAAAAGGGGCCCAAACTGGTTGTTTGACTAGTTGATTTGCGAAAATGACCCGTCCAAACCGAATTCTCACCGGGTTTGGCTGTCTTAGTGTAGTAGGACGGCGCCACTGTCCGGTAGCAGTCGGCGTGGCTCGATTCATTCCAGCATATTTGTCAGCTTTTTAAATTGTTGGAAGTGGCGGATGCTTTTATACTCAGCGACTTTTCATTCTGATCATTTCGTCTATGATTCCCTTTCCAAATGGCTCAAACAGAGCCCTAAGCGCTTCTGTTCCAAAGACCATGCAATTTTGCGGCCAACAATTGGAGTACTCATTGATGTTGTCTTCGACTGCTCCTGTAACAAAAAGTTGGATGAGATAGCTTCCCTCTTTCAAGCCTAGTTCCTTTGCACGGTCAGCAGCGCTCGTCAGCCATTCCCAAATCTGTTTGGGAGATACTTTTTTATACATCTTCATCTGAAAGAATATGAGGACTTCGTTTTCGGAAGCAGTGTCAAATCCCCGCCTGAAGACACCTTCGATTCCTTTCTCGTTGTCAATAGCAGAGTAGTAAAAACATGGGCCCTTGTCCTCTTCTTCTTCAC
>JAVCKV010566381.1:0-10463 GCA_032274145.1 Herpochondria borealis | reverse complement strand
CCCCAAACCCCAAACCCCAATATTTATTATTCCATCAAAATTTTGAAATTTCAATAAATAATGATTTTTTAAATAAATACATTAAATACATATTAATTTACTTTTTTTATAAAATGAAACAAATCGTATACGCAGTTAACACCTAAAATAAAGACAAAAAAGACAACGAAACAAATATCTACAGACATCCAAACTCCTTAGAAAAAGATCTCACAAAATTATCAGATGTAAAAACCTTACATGATGTTTATCAAAAGGCTTTAACCAATCCTTAAAAAGATTTCCTCGGAGAAAGAGAAGTAAACCCAAACGGATCTCTAAAAAACACATACAAATGGCAGACATTCCAACAATGTTTTGATCAAGCAGAGAAACTCGGATCTGGAATTCTCAATCTTAATCTTGTTGAAGAAAACAAAGACTGGAACCACAATTTGAAATTCATTGGTATTTATTCCAAAAATACAGCTAAATATTTGATCTAAGATATTGCTTGTGGACTTTACAACTTAACTACTATCCCTATTTATGATACTTTGGGAGAAGTTGCCATTGACTTCGCTTTTGAATAAACTAAGATGATCTCTTTATTCGTTACTTGTTCTCATGTTGAGAATTTATTGAAAATAAAATCTGAATAAAATTTGTTCAAATCATTAAAAAATTTAATTATTTTAGACGAAGAAAATTTCGATGAAAAATGGAAAGAAAGTGACTTAAAATTCTTTAAATGGTCAGAAGTTATGGAAAAAGGTGAGAAAGATGTGCAGAAGTGGGCAAAGGTTACCGAAGATTCAATTTATGCTTTCTCTTACACTTCAGGAACAACAGGGACTCCTAAGGGAGTTATGGTGAATCATAAAAATGTTTGCAATCTCATCCATGCAGCAACTTCAAAATTGGATTTGAAAGAAGATGATTGTTATATCAGTTACTTGCCAATGGCTCATACTATGGAAAGATCTGTTTTTAATGTTATGCTTTACATGACATCTAGGATTGGATTATTTTCAGGAGATACTAGGAATATCATGGATGATCTTAAAGTACTTAAGCCAACTATATTTGTTTCTGTTCCAAGATTGTTTAATAAAATTTATTAGAAAATTAACCAAAAAATTAAAAAATCTAATTTTTTGATTTCTGGATTGTTCAAAAGGGCTATGAATTCCAAATTGCATCATTTGAAGAATTTGCATTTCAATCATTGGCTATATGATGCTCTTGTATTTAACAAAATTAAAAATATGCTCGGAGGAAAAGTAAGAATTATGTTAACAGGAAGTGCTCCAATTTCCAAAACTGTTCTTGACTTTTTAAAGGTTGCTTTCCAATGTTAAATTGTTGAAGGTTATGGATAAACAGAAGCCTGTGCTTATGAATTTAGTACTAATGAAGATGATCCTGTCAGTGGTAATGTCGGTGGTCCAATTGAAAGTGGAGAATTTAAGTTGGTTGATGTTCCTGATTTGGGATACACTAGCTAAGACAAGGATGAAGAAGGTAATGCAAGACCAAGAGGAGAGATCTGGTTCAGAGGACCAACCACAACTCCAGGATATTATAAATTAGATTAGAAAAATAAAGATACTTTTGAAGATGGTTGGTTAAAATCAGGAGATATTGGTCAAATACTTCCTTTTTCTAATGCAATGTAAATAATAGATAGAAAGAAGAATGTTTTTAAATTATCATAAGGAGAGTATATCGCTCCAGAAAAATTAGAAAGAGTCTATCTTGGAGCTAATTCGTATTTAAATGATATTTTTGTTTATGGAGATTCTTTAAAGAGTTGTTGTGTTGCTGTTGTCAATATTTTGGAAATCGAAAATATTTGTAAGGATTTGAATTGCACAGAAGAGAATTTGAAAGAAAGTTTATTGAAAGTATTCGAATAAGCTAGAAAAGAAGCAAAATTGAATTCTTTAGAAAGAATTAAAGGATTGGTTATTGAGAAGAAGAATTGGGTAGATATTGATTTGGTTACTACTTCTTTGAAGAAAAAGAGACATCAATTGAAGAAGTATTATAACAAAGAAATTGAAGAACTTTATTCAAAATTATATTAATAAATAATTAATGAATTTATTTATTTAAAAAAATGAAGAAGTCAATGAGGTTATTTAAGATATTATTTTAAATTATCCGGATTTTAAAGATTAAAGAATGTTGTGTGCATTTATTGCTATTAAGTATAGTTAATGAGGTTGGAGGTAAAATTGAAATATAGTATTGTTGGAATCTTATATTGTTAATATAAATGGAAATAAAATATCAAATTTCACTGATTATTTATATTTTAAATATATTGTATTAGATGATACAAATTTCAAAATTTTTATAAATTTAGAAGGAGAAAGTAATGATTACTTAATCGAATTAAAGTAATAGTCCGACTATTTAATTTTTAAATAGATATTGATTGGATAAGTATTAAAAAATGAAAATAGAAATATTTATAATTCTGAATAAGATTTAATTTATCTGTTTAATAAAAATATTGAAATTGAAGATTTAAAGTTAAAAATGATCAAATTTGATTTAATTTTTGAAGTAATTTTTAATAAAGATTTCTTTTAAATTCTAGATAAGAAATATGTTATTTTTTAATAAAATTTTGATTTAGAAGAATTAAAACAATATTAAATTTGTAATTTAATAAAAGATAGTATTAAAAAATCAATATTTATTATAAAATAAGATGATAAATATTTATGTATGAAAATTATTAAAAAATGGAAAATAAAAAAAGATTTTTCATATTTATCAAATTTTAAAAATAAAAAAATGTTTATCAATACCTTATTGATTTATGAGAATAACCAATATTTAATTATTATATAAGAATATTGTAAAAAAGGTAATTTATATTTTTAATCTAAAATTTCAACAGGAAATAGAAATTTATTACATATGAATGAAGTTGTTTATTTAATATATTTTATGATTTAATTAATATGTGTTGCTCATTAAAATAAATAAAATTTATTTATCAATATGAAATAGATTTATATAAATAAAGATGATTAATTGATATATTAAAATATAAATGATAAACTTTTGTTTGATTAAATTTTATTAGAAGGAGATTATGATTATCTTAATATATTTAATAAAGAAATAGATCTTTAGATGGACTTTTGGTTAATTGGAATTATGTTATATGAATTAATTTATGGGTTTACTCCATTTTCAACTAAATTCAAAGAAGATTAAAGTATTTTATAAAATAAATCTAAAATCTTCTTTATTTAGAATAATTCATTTATCTAATCTAAAGATCTTCAGGAATTTATATTATTATTGTTGAATAAAGATTTTTATAAATCAAAAAAAATGAATTGTTCTTTTATTTCAAATAATAAATTATTTATTAAATTAATTGAAAAAATTGATAAAAAAATATACTTTCAAGAAGTACAATAATATTAATAATAATCATTTATAATTGATACTGTTCAAATTAATTAATTTTTTTTAATGAATTTCTGTTTAATTTTTTTGATACAAAAAAATAGAGCATAATAGGATGAAACAAATGAAATAAAACAAATAGCAAATCGTGTTCCCAATTCTCCATAAAAATTTGTATTATCAGCATAATTAACAAAATTATCAGACAGACTTTCATAAATCATATAAGACATAAACCCACACCCACTAGAAACATACAAAGCTCTTCTATCAAAAAGATTTGTTTATTTTTTCACAATCACTTCATTTTTTTTAGATTTATCGCAATAATTCTTCATTGATTCTTTTAATTTCGAATCTTTTTCTTTCTTCTATTTAAGATTAATTTATCTTTTAAGCCAATTAAATGCTTTTACTTAAAATACCTTTTTATATTTTTTTAATCCTAAGTCACAAATTTTATTTGAAAAATCAAAATTTCCAAGAATTTAATAAGCTTTGGCTTATCTATATAAAGCTTTAAAATTATCAGGATCTAATTTCATGACAAAAGAACTATAATTAAGGGCTTCTTTTCCTTTATTTAAATTTAAGTAACACTAACACATATTATTGAAAAATTTAATCACTAACACTCTATCTAAATACACATTAGTTTAATCCTTTTCAGTTTTTTCAAAATGAAGATAATTTAATCCTTCTTGATAAAATTTAATTGCTTTTTCAAATTCTTTTGATAAAAAATGCTTATCAGCTTGTTCTTTGAAATTAATAATGATTTCTTTTATATGTTTTTTTCCTTAATTTTCTTAATTTTCCTTAATATCTCTAATCAAACTATTTTGAATATTTTTATAGTAATTATTTAAATCGTGATTTTCATTTTTATAATTCATGGCCTTAATTAAAATTTATTAAATTTTAAATTCAAAATTAATAAATGTTGAAAATTTAGTCTTTGCATAAATTTTAATCCAAATCGAATTAATTTTTGCCTAAAACACCTTAAGGTAATAGAATTAAGTAAGGAAAGACTGGTAATCAAATTGCAAAGGATAGAAATATCGTTAATTAAAATCCTGTCGAAGAATAATTTCCAAATAAATTTGAATTTAAAAAATTAAAAGATGTTTAAGAATTTAATAAATTATTTTCAGATTACCCAGAACCTTTTAAATCATTTTTGCCTCAAAATAATTTAAATAAATTAAAGAAATAAGAATCAGAAACTGAAATATTAAAATTAAGAAATCAAATATAATAATTAAAATAAAATAAAGAGCCTGAAAAAAATGGATTTTCTTAAAAGGTAAATGAAATAAAAAATGAATAAAATGATGAATTAAAAAATAAAATTAAATAATAGGATGAATAATTATAATAAAATCATTTAGATTTATAAAAGATATTATTAAATTAAGAAAAAGAATAGTTATTATCTAAATAAAAAACTAATAATTTATAAAGAAAAATAAAATAATTAGAAGAAAAATTAATTCAAATTCCATAAAATGATAATCTAATTTATGATTAAAAAATTGAATAATTATAATAATAAATTTCATAATTATAAAAAGATTAATTAGAATAAGAAAAATAAGCATTTAATTTAGAAAAAGATAAATTAGATTAAAAATAAAAAATAAAAAAATAATTATAAAAAATACAATAATTATAAAAACAAGAAATTGAATAACAAAAATTAATTCTTGATTAAAATTAAGACAAAAAAGATTTGAATTAAAAATAAATATTACTTTAATAATAAGTAAATAACTTAAAATAAACTAATTCAAATACAAATTAAGATTTATTTTAATGTTAAGAAGATCTTAAAATTGCATTAGCATAACTATAATTAAAAGAAAAATAAATATCAAATTTAAATTAATATTAAAATTCTAATAATGATAATTAAGATTTATAAAATCAATTATTGCTATTAACTTCTACTAATGATTAACTAAAGGATTAATTGGGATAATTAAGAAACAAATTTAAACTATAATAATAAAAAGAATAGAAAATGGATTTAAATAATGATAAGTTAAATTAAGAATTACAATAAAAAAATTTGGAATTATAGAAAAATTAAAATTAAAATTTTATTTAATAATAAAAACAATAAAATGATTATGAAAATTAAATCAATCTGTTAAAAAATAAACTATAATTATTATAAGATAATAATATGTAAAATAATAATACATAAGATGAAGAGGAAATTAAAAAAGAAATTACAAATAATAGATCAAAATTAGAAACTTTTATTAAAAATGAAAATAATTTAATAAAAAATAATACAAATGAATAAATATAATTACTACTCGATAGAATTAAAATGATAACAAAAAATAATACACAATAATAATAATAATAACCTAAATTTAATAATTAAGAATTATTAAATTTAAAGTCAAAAGTGAAAACATTAGATTAATAAAACAATCAGCTAAAAAATATTATTTTTGAAATTTAAAATGTTAATGAATAACATCCTGACCAAATGAATCAAAAAATTAAGAATATTTTAAATTAAAATTAAAATTTTTAAGTGTAAAATCATTCTCTAGCTCATCCAAAATTATCTGATAATAATTTATAATCAAAATTACAATAGACTAATATTTTTAATTTCCTTTTAGCAGCAGAAAATGATAGATTAAGAAATGAAAAGTAAGTTATTTACAATTTAAGATATTTGTAAAGAAAGGGATAGAATTATTTTAAAAATTCAAATAATAATATATAATCTTTTGATAATATCCAAAATAATTATCAATAAAAACCTATGATAAGAAATATAAATAATAATATTAAATAATAAAGTAAAGAAAATATTCATAAAATTTATTTAAATGGAAAAGATATAAATAATTTAGATGATAGAGAAGTTGACAAATCTAATCATTAAAAAATGATTGAAATTGACGAAACTATAATTAAGAAATAAAGAAGAGAAAACTTCAAAGAAAAAGACCCTTTAAATAAAGTATAGGATAAAATGAGGTTATTTGATTCAAATTTTGGTGATTTCAAAAGCAATTAGAATAATTGTGTCAAATTTGATTAATTAATTTTATAATGAATAAATATAAAAATGTTATGAAGACAAAAACAAACAAAAGTGAAGAATTAGATGATTCATTCGATTCGGAATTGGATGAATAGAATGATATTGATAACTCTACTGTATTTAATGATGATTTTTTAATATTATTAAAAAAAGAAAACTCTAAAAAGAAACATATAAATACAATATTTGAAAAATTAAGAATTTAATTAATTGAAATTCAATAATAAAAGTAAAACAACCTTTAATTGAAATAAATAAAGGAATATTTTTTTAAAGATAATGAAAATAATAAAATTGTTCAAAAAATGTTATAATATTTTGAAAATTTTTGTTTTTAAAGTGAATTAAATCATCAAATGATGTATGAGCAATATAAATAAGAAAAAAATCAAATAATTATTATCTTCAAAGATATTGAAAATAAAAATTAATTATTATAAGAATAATTAGATTAAAATGATTTTATTGTTGATGAAAAAGATTTTTAAAAGTAAATAAATAAAATAAAAAAGGAAATTAAATATTAAAAATAAATTATTGACATAAAAGAATAGGTGATTTAAAAATAGAAATCAAAGTTTAAAAGGGCAAATATTTAAAAAAGTATTTATGATTTACAATAATAATATAAGATGTTATAAATATCAAATCATAAATTTACTGATAATTAAAATGAAGAATATATTTAAATTGAAAAATTAAAAAAATAAGTATAATTTGAAACAAAGAAAATGTCAATCATAAATAATTCTATTAGAAATATTAAGAAATAATCATAATAAATTTCCAAATAGAAAATGGGATTAAAATTAGAATATAAATTATTGAATTTAATTAATAAAAAAAAAGAAACATTTGAAGTAACAAAATAAATAAAAGAAATTGAAGAAAAATAATCCAAATATTTAAATAAAATAGAAATTAATAATAAATTTCTTCAATAAAACTATAATAAATTAGAAAAAGAAAAGCAAAAATTAGTTTCATTATTTAAAATAAATTAAGTTTCTATTAAGTCTTTCTATTAATAAACAAGAATTAAAATAAATGAATTAAAAATTATTTAGAAATAACTTAACAATGATAAAAAAGATGAAAAAATCAAATATAATAATTTCTATTCAAACTTCAGAGATTTAAATTTCATTACAAATACGTTACAAAAAAGAATAAAATTAAAAATAGTTTAAAAAAAAATCAAAATTAAAAGCAAAAGTAAAAATCTAGCAGGGACAATATAAAATCTTACTTCAGAAGCAAAATAATAATATTTACAATTGTAGAAGATGATGAATGGAAAGAAGAAATCCATGAAAAAGGTTAACAATGTTTTAAAAAAAATTGATATTGTTACAGAAAAATTAAATTCAAATATTGAAGAAACTAGTCACTTATAATAATAAGTTAAGAAATTAAATCAAAAAATTAATAAAATTGACAATGATAATTAAGAATCTCAAAAATAAATTTAAGAATTAGAACTTTTATTAATATCAAATAATTCAAAAAATGATAAAGAACAAAAGAAATTATAAGATAAAATAGCTTTACAAAAATCTTTATTAAAATAAGCAAAGAAAGATAAAAAAATAGGAAAAAAAATGATTTTATAAAAAGAATAACAACTGGTTTAGAAATTAAAATAAATTTCTTTATTATCTATTTAATTAGAAAAATTAAAATAATCAAATTTAGAATTAAAGTAAATTATTGAATAGTAATATAAAAAAATTTAATAAATTTGTGATTCAAGTTTTTCCAAATATAAAAATTTAGAAGATTTAATTAAAAAGGAAAAGATTTTCTAATAATTATTCAAAATATAAAATTAAAAACTAAAAGTCAAAGAGAAAAGACTTATGGATTTTAATTAAAAAATAGATTTCTAAGAATAATTTATTGAAAAATTGATTTTAGATAAAGTTAAAGGAAAACCTAATCTAAATTTAAAAGATATTGTCAAAAATTTACCAAGTACTCATAAAAAAAACTTAAATAGAATTGAATTATTAGAAAAAGAATTAAAATAATCAAAAAACAAGAATAAATAATAATTGAAAAAATAATCTAAATAACCAAAATTAATAACCAAGATTAAATATAAAAAACGTAATATTAATCTATAATCTTTTGATAAATTATAATAAAATACTTTCACCTTACATTCTGATATGAAAAATAGAATATTAACATTAAATAAAAAAATCTTATCTCTTTAATAATTTTTGACAAATAACAAATAATATAAAAATTCGGTTAAAAGTAACAGTACTGCATTATAATCCATTTTTAGTAGTAAAAATAATATTGACTCAATTTAATCTATTTCATAAAATAATTAAAATTCCTCTATATTTAAATAATCGAATTAAAAATTAGATAATTTTTCATTTTAGAAAGATCAATAAATACATTTCTAGAAATAAAATGAAATATTTATTGAAGAAGAAGAAGAAGAATATGAAGAAGATAAAGAATTACAATTAGTTGATTTGGAGAAGAAAATACAAGAAATCAAAGAAGATGAATCTTGGTTAGAATCTGAAGAAGAAGAGGATGATGATTTGGAAAATGAAAATTTTATGATAAAATAAGATTAAGATACTTTTTAATTTGATGATACATTAAATTAGACTAAAGATGATAATAATAAATTAATAATGAATACAACAAAAGATTCTTAAATTATTGAAGAACCAAAGTCATAAAATCAAAAAATTTCTTTTCAGGGTAATGAGATTAGTTTTAGTTAATTTAATTTTAATTATTTAATTTTAAAAGTAATTTAATAAAATATTGATATTTTTATTTTCTTCTAAAATTTAAAATTTTCTTTTTTGAATAATTATATTTATTAGTTATTTTATCTTTTTTTCCATAATAAATAATCTATTTTATATATTTTAATTTTACAGAATATATTGCTTTTCTTATTAGAATAATTATTTAAAAATTATTTTTAATACTTTTAATTTTATAAGATCAATTGGTTTTAATTTATTATTGAATTGCTATTCCATATCAATGCTTTCATTAAATTATTGAATTTAGTTTAAATTTCTAATTTAATTTTTAGTATTTTTCATTTTGATAAATATTTAATTTTGGTTTGGCTAAGAATTTTATTATAAATATAGATAATTATCTTTTATTTCATAATCATAATAAAATTTATCTTAATTGATTATTTCAACATAAATTTAATGATATTGTCTATTTTTTATTTATTATTTGAATTAATAATTGTTTGATAAATCATAATCTAAAATTTCTTTATAGTTATTAAAAATTCAAAAATTATCTTAATTATAAAATTAATTCATTTTTTATCTTCCAAATAAACAAAATGATTTATTTGTTTATTCTTTATTTTCATTAAAATCTAAATTGATACTTTTATTATGTTTATTCACTTCAAATGGATCATCATAGCTGATTCCTTATACTTTTTTAATTTTATTTATTAATTTTTCATTTATCGATTTCAGATTCAAATTTTATTTTTAAATAAATTCATATTTTTTTGTTAATTTTTTAATTTCTTTTTCTTATTTTAAAAATAATATTTTATCATAGTATTCATTTTCTTATTATGTCTTTTCTAATATACTTTATCTATTTCCATTAATAATATTCTAATTAAATTTACCTAATTTTATTATTTTTTATTCTTTTTATTATAAATCCTTTTTAAATTTAGATTAAAGTTTTTCTTTTTCCAAGAGAATCATTTTTTGTGTTCTTTTAATATTATCTAATTATCTATGAATTAAAATATTGTCTCTTAATTATTTTTCTAAATTATTGATTTCTAATTTCATTTATTTTATGGTTTCTTCTTTACTTAATAAATCTTTTATGCAATCTTATAATTAAATATTTATTTATTTAATAAAGTAAACGCTACTTTTTAGCTTTTTGTCTTTAATTTGAGTTATTTTGATCATTTCTTAAATTTTATCTTCAAAATTAA
>JAVCKV010566370.1:0-10464 GCA_032274145.1 Herpochondria borealis | reverse complement strand
TTGTTGGTGAGCTCGTCTGCGCTTGGTTGGCTCGGGGACGTCATTGGCAGTGATTTAGCTGCCGACGTCGAAGCGCAACTGACCGAATGGGCTGGCTCGCTCTTTGGTGATGATGGCGGCGTGACCGATGCGGTGCGTGCCCTGTTTGAGGGCTCGTCGACATCGGCGTTGACGGTTGGTGTCGCCGCAACGATCTATACGGCATCTCGCGGATTTTCCGCTGTAGTACGAGCGCTCGACGTTGCCTACGGGCACCACAACACCAGGGGATGGGTCGGTACTCAGCTGATTGGTTTGTTGCTCGCTGTTGGCACGATCCTGGTTGGATCGCTGACCCTTGCGGCCCTTGTCATTGGTCCACTTCTCGGACGCGAAGACTTTCTTGGTGACGGTGTTGTTGGGAACACGCTTTCGTTCCTTTGGCGTTGGTTGCGGTATCCCGTTGCCGCTGCGATCTTGGTGAGCTGGTCGGCGACGATCTATCACGTGGCACCGAACAGGCGAGCTTCGTGGCGTGGTGAGTTGCCCGGAGCGGGGTTCTCGGCGCTCTTCGCGCTCTTCGCGACGGTGCTTTTCAGCATCTACCTCCGAACGTTGAGCAGCACGTCAAATGCGGTCTTTGGGGTCATTGGTACAGCGATCACGCTGCAGCTTTGGCTGTATCTGCTGGCGATTGGCCTGGTGCTAGGCGCCGAGGTAAACGCTGGTTTTGCGTTGCAACGTCCTGCTGCAGATAACTGGACGGAGCCGTTGTTGTTTACTCGGGCCTTTAAGTGGTCTCGTGGGTGGTTGAAAAAACGTAAGGGTTGAGGTTCAGCCGAGAGTCGTATGTGTCGATATAGTAGGACATCCAACCTTTTTTGTTACCCGCATGGTGAGGTGCCGCTATGGCCGATTATTCAGCTCCCCTTTGGGACATCCGATTTATTCTCGACGAGCTTGCCGATATCGAAGCGATAAGTCAGTACCCCGACTTTGTTGACTTTGACGTCGAGATCGTCGAGCCATTGCTCGGCGAAGCCGGACGATTTATTGAAGGCACGATCGCACCACTGAATCGCAACTCCGACCAGCAGGGAAGCCGTTGGAGTGACGACTTCAGCGTCACCACGCCAGATGGCTTTGTTGACGCCTACAAGGCGTACGCCGAAGCCGGTTGGCAGTCGGTTCCCTTCGATCCTGCCTATGGCGGAGGCGGCTTTCCGTGGGTTATGTCAATCGCGCTCCAGGAAATGCTGAACTCGGCATGTATGTCCTTTGCGTTGTGTCCGCTATTGACCCAGGGTGCGATCGATCTGATCCACGAGCACTCCGACGAGGGCCAGAAGGAAACATGGCTTCGCCCACTCGTTAGCGGCGAGTGGAGCGCAACAATGAACCTCACCGAACCCGACGCCGGGTCCGATGTGGGAGCACTCCGAAGCAAAGCCGAACCCGCTGGAGATGGCACGTATCTCGTCTCGGGTCAGAAGATCTTTATCACCTACGGCGAGCACGACATGGTGGACAACATCGTGCATCTCGTCTTGGCACGCACACCCGAAGCACCTCCAGGCACCAAAGGCATCTCGACGTTTATCGTTCCGAAGTTTCTGCTCGACGATGACGGAAACCCCACGATACGCAACGACGTAAAGTGCACCTCGATCGAGCACAAACTCGGTATTCATGGGAGCCCGACGTGTGTGCTTCAATTTGGCGACGAAGGTGGCGCAGTCGGCTATCTAATCGGTGAAGAAAACCGCGGCATGTCCTACATGTTCACGATGATGAACAACGCACGCTTGAGCGTTGGCGTGCAGGGGCTCGCCATTGCGGAACGTTCCTACCAAGACGCGGTGGACTACGCCAACGAACGCAAGCAGGGCCGGGCGCTCACCGCTGCACCGGGTACCTCTTCACCAATTATCGAACACCCCGATGTTCGACGCACCCTACTCACCATGAAGGCGTACATAGAAGCAATGCGCGGCCTCTGTTTCCTCGACGCAGCAGCCGTCGATGCCCAGTCGCATCACCCCGACGAGGCAGGTCGCGCAGCAGCCACATCGCGTGCAGCGTTGCTCACTCCAATCACCAAGGGTTGGTGTACCGACCTCGGCGTTGAGCTGACCTCGATGGCGGTTCAGGTACACGGCGGCATGGGATTTGTGGAAGAAACCGGGGTAGCCCAGCACTATCGCGACGCTCGCATCAACCCGATCTATGAAGGCACTAACGGCATCCAGGCATTGGACCTCGTTGCCCGCAAACTCCCCCTTGACGGGGGAGCGGCAATTGCCTCCCTGTTGGATGAGATCGACGCTACGGCCGCACTCGCCAGCAACGGAAACGAAGGGCTCTCCTCCATGGGCGCTGCGTTGGCATCGGCGAACGGAACCGTTCGAGCAACGACTATGAAACTCGTTGAACGATTGGGCGCAAACCCAGCGGACGCCTTTGCCGGCGCCACCCCATATCTTCGTATGCTCGGCCAACTCGTTGGCGGGTGGACACTCGTCAGCCAAGCGCTCGCCGCACAACGCCGTCTCGATGGTGGCGAGCAGGACGATCGCCTCGCCACCAAGCTCGTGACGGCCGCGTTCTACTGCGAACAGTTGCTGCCGCTCGCCGGCGCCCAAGAGGCCGCTGTATTGGCTTCGGCCGAGGCGTTAATGACACTCACGGCCGATCAGTTTTAACCAGCGGCAAATCCAGGAAATCCGCCTTCGGCGGGAATGGCGATCAGATCTCGGCGGGTTGGGACTAACGTGCCTTTTGTGATGAGTGCAATCGCCTCCATACCTTCGCCGTCGTTTAGCGGTTTTGGCCCTTTTCAGATCTACGGGATCCTTATCGCATTGGGTGTGGTCGCCGCTGTTTCGCTGTCGCAACGACGCTGGGTAGCTGTTGGAGGTCATGAAGATGACATCAGCACGCTCGCCTTGTGGGGTGTGCCCGCTGGCGTTATCGGCGCTCGGCTGTATCACGTTGCAACGGACTTTCAGAAGTTCTCCGATGGACCGTGGTGGAAGGTATTCGCCATTCGCGAAGGCGGCCTTGGTATTCCTGGCGGCATGCTCCTCGGCGTTCTCGTGGGCCTTTACGTTGCGAAAAAGCGTGGCATGCATATTCCGTCGGCACTCGACGCTGTTGTACCGGCGTTGCCGCTTGCTCAGGCGATCGGCCGCTGGGGCAACTATTTCAACCAAGAGCTGTACGGACGCCCCACGACACAACCTTGGGGTCTCGAGATCGACGCAGCGCACCGAACGTCGATTCCCGCTGAATTTGCCGATGTCGAGGCGTACCCGACGTTCCACCCAACGTTTCTGTACGAAAGTCTGTGGAACTTCGGTCTGGTCGGCGCAATTCTGTTCATCGATCGCAAGGGTTGGCTCCCAACCGGACGCCTGATTGCTGTCTATCTCCTTGGCTATGGCGTTGGCCGAGGCTGGGTCGAGGCTCTGCGTATCGATACGGTGAACACCGTCTTTGGCTTGCGCCTCAATATCTGGATGAGTATCGCGCTGATTCTTGGCAGCATCCTCGTGGTGATGTGGCCCCGCTCTGCTGTCGTGGACGAGCGCACAAAAGACTCAATAACAGAGACTGTTTCCGATACCGTCGATTCGTGAAGTCATTTGAACAACTGGCGACGTGGCCTGTGCCCACCGTCGCCGCTGCCGCAATCGGTCCCGACGGTGTTGTCCACCGCTACGGCAATACCACCATGCCCTTTGCGCTGGCTTCGGTCACGAAGCTTCTCACTGCGATTGGGGTGCACCTTGCGGTCGAGGAAGGCAGCATTCTGCTCGAAGATGTGGTTGATGAGCGGGGCACCACGATTGCTGATCTGCTCGCCCATGCCGGCGGGCTTGCCCCGACCGGTATGGTCCTCGACGACCCTGGAATGCGGAGAATTTACTCAAACGCCGGATACGAGATGCTCGGTGAACATGTGGCGTCGGCCACCGAGATGTCCTTTGACGACTACCTAACCGAAGGTGTCTTTCACCCGCTTGGCATGGCGACGGCTTCACTACCTGGCAGTCCTGCGTTTGGCGGGCGTGCAAGCGTGGACGACCTGGTGAACTTGGCTGTTGGCCTTCCCAATCTGCTGGCGCCATCAACGATCGCCACAATGACCACGCCCTATCTCCCGGAATTGATTGGCGTGTTGCCCGGATACGGGCGCCAGGCGCCGAATCCCTGGGGCCTCGGTCCCGAGATCCGCAGCGCCAAGGACCCTCATTGGACAAGTGCGAAGAACTCGCCCGAGACGTGGGGACACTTTGGCCAAACCGGAACGTTTTTTTGGGTCGATCCAGCGGTTGATGTAACACTTATCGTCCTGACCAATCGTGACTTTGGTGAGTGGGCGGTTCCGCTGTGGCCACAGTTCAGCGGCGATCTACGCACCGAACTCGCCAACTGACTAACGTGGCGTCTGTGAGCGACGTTGTTCGAATTGGTGGAGTCACGCGGGTGCAACGCACTTTTGCGTTCGTAGATGTCTCTGGTTTCACCGCGTTCACCGATCGCGAGGGCGATGCTGCAGCGGTCGAGCTTCTCGAGACGATTCGCGGAAGCATTCGCCGCCTGGCGTCGGTACATGGTGTCCGAATTGCGAAGTGGTTGGGCGACGGTGCGATGATTGTGGGGGTCGAGCCCGAACCGGTGATCGAAGCCGTGGTCGACATGATCGAGGCCAACCGGGAAGTGACGTCGATGCCGTTACGAGCTGGTGTTGCGTCGGGTGGTGTCATTCTCTTTGAAGGCGACGACCACATTGGCCAGGCTGTCAACCTTGCGGCTCGGCTGAGCGACTTGGCTGGGCCGGATCAAATTCTCGCGCCGACGGAAATGATGACCTCTTTGCTCGTGAACACCCAAGCTGTTCCTCACGGCGAGCATCTCATTCCTGGCATGGCGACGCCGGTTCAGCTCGTTCGGCTCGAACCAGTGGACGACTAGCGGGAATCCGTGCCTGAACAGGATTTCGAATCGGCGGTAACCGAGGTGCTCCTGGGGCTTCATGCTGGAGACGTTATGACCTATGGCGAGGTTGCCGCTGAAGCGGGGTTTCCGGGAGCGGCACGAGCTGTTGGGCGTGTGCTTCGCGTAACGGAGGGGCTTCCATGGTGGCGAATCGTCACCTCAACGGGCCGACTTGTGCCCGGCAACGAGCAGGAACACGCCGAACATCTTGAGCGTGAGGGCACCATGGTCCGCAACGGTCGGGTGGCGCGATAACCACGAACCGCGTGCATATCGCGAGGCGTGCGGACTCCTCGCAGTACCATTGGACACTCAAACACATTCGAAAAGACAAACTTTCATGACAACGACGTTCGCCGATCTCGGCGTTTCGGACGATCTGTGCGCCGCACTTGCCTCGCGGGGGATCACCGAACCTTTCTCTATCCAAACAATCGCCATACCTGATGCCCTTTCCGGGCGCGACGTCTGTGGCAAAGCAAAGACCGGATCGGGCAAGACGCTTGCCTTTGGTATCCCGGTCCTTGAAACGATTGGTCGAGCCGAGCCAAAGCGCCCCCTGGCTATTGCTCTGGTCCCGACCCGTGAACTTGCGGTGCAGGTTTCCGAAGAGCTCGAGCCGCTCGCGAAGTCTCGTGACGTCCGCATTGCTGCTGTCTACGGTGGCGCAAACATCGAACGTCAGATTGCAAAGCTAGAAAAGGGTGTCGACTTTGTCGTTGCCACACCTGGCCGCATGATCGACCTGGTCGAGCGCAAAGCCGTGACCCTGGCCGATCTCACCCATGTGATCGTCGATGAAGCCGACCGCATGGCCGACATGGGCTTTCTTCCGCAGGTCGAGTGGCTGCTCCGTCAAGCCGAAAACGAGCATCAGACGTTGCTGTTCTCGGCAACCCTCGATGGTGTCGTCGATAGTCTCGTGCGCCGTTACCAGACCGACCCGGTTTTTCACGAGGTCGAGTCTCCAGAGGTAACCGTTGATCAGATGACCCACCGGTTTGTTCAGGTACATGCAATGGACAAGGTGAAGGTCTCCGCTGCGATCGCGAACTCGGTCGAGCGAACCATCATGTTCACGGCTACCAAACACATGGCTGATCGTCTTGCCAAAGAGCTCAATGAGCTGGGTGTCGACTCGGCTGCGATCCATGGTGATCTTCGCCAGAACCATCGCGAAAAGGCACTGAACGACTTCGGCGACGGGAAGCTCACCGCACTTGTTGCTACCGACGTTGCGGCCCGTGGCATTCACGTCGACGACGTGGGCGTCGTGATTCACTACGATCCGCCCAACGATCACAAGACCTACCTTCACCGTTCGGGGCGTACGGCCCGTGCCGGAAGCAAAGGTCTCGTCGTGACGCTCGCAATGTGGAACGAGGAACTCGAAGTAAAGCGTTTGCAGAAACGTGTAGGCCTCGATCTCCCTATTGTGGAGATGTTCTCTAACGACGAGCGTTTGACCGATCTTGCCGGATGGGATCCGCTCGCGTAGACGCAGCGGCTGGGCCTCTGGCCCCCTCGCTGCCCGCTGAGTGGCTCTCGAAGGCGCTCGTATTTGCATCGCCACGGGAGATTGTTGCGGGTCTGGCGCGCCATGTTGCATTCGAACTTGAATGTCACGCTCCAGCGGCCTTTGCCGACGATCCCGAGTGTGCCACAGCGTTTCGCCAACATCTTGGGCTACTTCCAGCTGAGTGCTGCGTGCCCGATCTTTTGGGGACGGCGTGGGAGCAACTCCTGGCGCCTCCCGAGCGACGGGCGCAGGGGGCGCACTTTACGCCTCGGGCAGTTGCTGAACGTCTTGTCTCGCTGACGCTTGCGTCCGCTGGCGAGCATCCAGAGTTGATCTGGGATCCCACGTGCGGCGGCGGAGCGTTCTTGTTGGCTGCAGCGCGAGCCGTCGAAGCCCAATCGTCTCGGTCGCGCGACGAAATTGTCGGCGGCATGTACGCCTCCGATATCGACGCGACCGCACTTGCCGTCTGTGACGCCACGCTCGAATTGTGGTCGCGTGGCGCTCGTCCGGTAACCCATGTGGGTGATGCGCTACTGACGTTGCCGAAGTCGTGGCCGGACACGGTCGACCTCATCGTCGGGAACCCGCCGTTCCTCGGCCAACTCACAACGGATACGGCACGCGATGGCGAACGCCGGTCGGTTCTTGCTGTCGAATACGCAAATGTTGCCTCGGGCTATGTTGACGAGTCCGCGTTGTTTCTCGAATTGAGCGTTCGCCGAGTGAGCACCACCGGCGCTGTTGGGTTGATCCTCCCCGAGTCATTCCTGGGGGCTCGCGATGCTGAAGGTGCTCGCGCGTCGGCCCAATCCTCGATGCAGCTTTCGACGTTGTGGGTTGATGAGGGCCAGTCGTTTGCGGCCTCGGTGGATGTTGTTGGCGTTATTCTCTCTTCTCCAACGAGCAGTGCACGAGGCAGCCGGGTGGTTCGCGGCTTGCGGAACGACCTTGGTGCGCCAGTGCCGGAACCGCCCGCAGCGAGTTGGGCCCCGCTTCTCGCCGACGCACTCGGTGTGCCGCAGATCTCGATCGCATCGGGGGCCACCCTCGACGATCACGCGCTGATAACCGCCGGCTTCCGCCAACATTTCTATGGCATTGCCGATGCCGTGCTAGACGGAGTGCCAACGCCAGCGAGCCCACAGCTCATGACCTCGGGCACGATCGACCCGCTGCGCAGCTCGTGGGGGACAACGAGTGTCCGGTTTGCGAGGCGTCGCTGGAACACGCCGGTGCTCGATATGGCAGCGATCCCCGATGATGCCGTGCGTACGTGGTTCCAGGATCGCTGCGTACCAAAGGTGCTGTTGGCCTCGCAGACCAAGGTCGTCGAAGCCTTGGTCGATGAGGCCGGTGTGATGGTGCCATCGGTTCCCGTCATCAGTGTCGAACCGCACGAGGCAGCGTTTGTCTGGCATCTCGCTGCGGTCTTGACCTGCCCAGCGGTGACGACGTGGATGCTTCGCGAAGCCGCCGGCACCGGTCTCAGTCACGATTCGGTGAGGATCCGCGCCAAGACGTTGGCACGCGTCCCTCTGCCCCCCGATCGTTCGGCATGGGACGCCGGTGCGGTCGCTGCACAGACGGCTCAGAACGCGTCCCAGGACGGCGATGACGGCCAGTACGTTTCGTCGCTGCGTGAACTCGCGAACGCAATGGGTTCGGCCTACGGTGTGGAGGAAGCCATTGGCGCCTGGTGGTGGGAACGAATCCGACTACCGGAGGGTTTCGAGAAGACGCCATACTGTTAGTGGCCGTCGATGAAGACGGTGAGGATGATTATGTCGACAACACAAGACGGTGACGACAACTCGATCGCAGCACGTCGCGGCTGGCCTTCGACTTTTCCGGTCAGTGGCGCATGGAGCGAGGGCGACCCGGTGGGAGCTCGACAGTTCTTTACGCTGCCACGCCCTCTCGCGCTCGAAGGTGGTGGCGTTCTCTCTGAGGTCACGCTCGCCTACGAGACCTGGGGAACGCTAAATGCCGAACGGGATAACGCTATTCTCATCTGCCATGCGCTAACCGGCGATGCCCACGTCACCGGTGGTGGCGGCGGCACGTACACCGCCGAGGGATGGTGGTCGCGCATTGTTGGGCCGGGTTTGGCCATCGATACCGATGAGTACTTTGTGGTTTGCGCAAACGTGCTCGGCGGGTGCCAGGGCACGACAGGTCCTGCGTCGCTAAATCCAGCGACGGGGAAACCGTACGGTTCGTCGTTTCCACAGATCACGAACCGCGACATTGTCCGATCTCAGGTTTGTCTTGCTGACGCGCTCGGTGTGGACCGTTGGTTCAGCGTCGTCGGTGGTTCGATGGGCGGCATGGCCGTTCTCGAATGGGCAGCGATGTATCCATTTCGAGTCCGTTCCATCGCTCCGATCGCAACAACATTGGCGGCATCGCCACAGCAGATTGGCTGGTCTGCAGTTGGCCGCCTCGCTATTGCCAATGACCAACACTTCTCCAACGGCGACTACTACGAGCAAGCTGAGGGACCGGGTAATGGTCTCGCGGTTGCTCGTGAGATCGCCCTCATCCACTACCGAAGTGATGCCGAGTGGAATGAGCGGTTCGGACGTGACCCTCTCGACCGGCTCGACTCCTTCAGCCAGTGGGGCCGTTTCCAAGTCGAGGCATATCTCGATCATCATGGAAAGAAGTTTCCTGAGCGTTTTGATGCCAACAGCTACATCGTGCTGAACCGAGCAATGGATCTCCACGACGTGGGCCGTGGCAGGGGAGGGGCGCAAAAGGCGCTCGAGCCGTTCTCCGGGCCGTCGATGACCGTGTCGGTCTCGAGTGATTTTCTCTATCCTCCGTCACAACAGGCGGCGCTCGCTGCCGTGCTCAGCCAAGATGGCCGCACGTGTGCCTACCATTCCATCGACTCCGTCTTTGGCCACGACGGGTTCCTTGTTGAGCACGACAAACTTGCGCCGATGCTCGAGGATTTCTTTGCCAAGGTGCTCGTAGAAACGTCCTGACGATGCCCGAATTGATCGAGGTCGAGCAGTACCGAGCGGCGCTGGATTCCCTGTGTGGTCAGACGGTGGAGTCCATCACGTTTTCGGACCCGCAGTTTGTGCGGCCAAAGGGAACGCCGGTCGAGGTATTTGGCCAGGTGGTCGGCAACGAGCTTCTTGCGACGTCGCGACGGGGCAAGCTGCTGCTCGTGCACATCAGTAACGGCGATGATGATGCGTTTGTGGTCGGTATGCGGTTTGGGATGACGGGCCGTTTGTTGATCGATGGAGTGAGCCCGATCGAGAACTTGGAGTACGCATCGACGCGAAACGATCCTGCGTGGGACCGGGCGGTGTTTGTTATTGGCGGGAAACGGGTGAGTATTCGTGATCAGCGCCGCCTGGGTTCGGTCGAGCTCGATCCCGACGTTGAGGCCCTGGGGATTGAGGCCACGTTGGTGGCTGCCGATCAGCTCGAAGCGCTCTGTTCTGGTCGTACAAAGGCCATCAAGGCGCTCTTGCTCGACCAGCAGCTTCTCGCGGGGCTCGGCAACCTGCTTGTGGATGAGACGCTCTGGCAGGCAGAGATCGCCCCTCCCCGCCCCGCCATCAGCCAGTCCCGATAGGCATGACGCCATGCCGGATCAGCATCGCCCGCATCGATGCAGCCAGCGTGCACGCTCGACCATCGGCAGTTTTCGCGGTAGCCGCACACCTGCTGGCATGGTCATTGCAAACCCGCCCGGCACGATACAGTCCATTCAACGAAAGGGATCACATGAAATTTGCCAAACCGGTGCTAGCCGTCTCGCTGGCCCTGCTGGGCCTGTCCACCCAAGTCGCGCAGGCGGATGCACTGGCCGATATCCAGAAGGCGGGCACGGTGCGCATCGCCGTGCCGCAGGACTTCGCCCCCTTCGGTTCGGTGACCTCCGACCTGCAGCTGCAAGGGCTGGATATCGACGTGGCCAAGCTGATCGCGCAGAAGATGGG
>JAVCKV010566359.1:0-10465 GCA_032274145.1 Herpochondria borealis | reverse complement strand
CCCCAACAAGACTCTGGACAGGCGCCAATCAAATTGTTTGCAAGGACCAAAAGCGATTACTCACTTCTTCGCAACTCACACCCCTGGGGATGTCCTGTTTATGTTCTTCAACCAGACCTTTGCGACGGGAAGAAAATCCCCAAATGGGATCCTCGATCCAAAAGAGGTCAATACATGGGAGCTTCACCGATGCATGCCAGCACGGTCGGACTTGTTCGAAACTTACAAACCGGTACCATCACTCCGCAATTTCACATGGTCTTCGACGACTTCTTTGAAACCGTACACAATGACGAGACAGCGACGCCAACAGAATGGCCCGATCTTGTCCGTCTTCACTGATTTCGTAGCGAATATGACTCTGAAGATTATGTCCCCGAACTTCGAACCGAGTGGCTCAATGACACTGAACTGGCAACTCGAAGAGCAGAAGAGGCAGAAGAAAGAGAACGCATCCTGTCACAGACCACAAGGGGAGCTCAAGACCAAGAAGCACAGCCACCACCTGAAGTTGTTGTTCCTCCAAGCCCGGATCCAGAACCTGATCCACAAGCAGCACGACCACGCCAGCGTCGATCTTCTGTACAAGGTGCACGTCCTCCAGCAGCACCTGATCCACAAACACCAGCAAAATCTCAACGACCAGTTCGTAATCGCAAGCGGGTGAAACCTTTCACATTCACAAAACTGGGAGGACTCACTGCAGTACTCACGATCGTGAATCCAATGCTCACGACACTGGCTACCACTCCCATTGGACCTGACCGAGACTATCGATACATTCAAGCTCTCCTGACTGATTATGATACAGGCGGACTTGAAGCCGTGCATCCCATGACCTGTCAAAATCCACATCTCCTCAAAGCAAGTCGAACCAAAGACCCCGACACGCCAACATATTCCGAAGTTGAAAATGGTCCACACGTCTCCGAATTCAAGGACGCTATGCAATCCAAAATTGCCGAACTTGAAGCACATGGAACATGGACAGTAATGTCAAAGATGGATGTTCCCGACAAAGCGCGCATCCTGCCCAGCACATGGGCGTTCAAAATCAAACGATATCCTGACCGACGTCTTCGTAAATTCAAAGCAAGATTCTGTGTTCGTGGTGATCGTCAAATCGAAGGAATCGATTACGACGAGAAGTACGCTCCAGTCGTTCATTGGTCAACCGTGCGAATGCTAATGTGTACTGCAATTCATGAGAATTTGGCTACCCGACAGGTAGACTTCAGTAACGCATTCGTTCAAGCCAAGCTCAAAGACGGCGAGGACATCTATGTACAAGGACCCCGAGGCTTTCAAAGTGACAACGGTACCACCGATGTTGTCCTCAAATTACAACGATCGCTATATGGCCTCGTACAAGCGCCCCTATACTGGAACAACCACCTCACTGCAGCATTGAAAAATCAAGGGTTCACTCAGAGCAAGTTAGATCCGTGTCTGTATTACAATGGTGCCATGGCAGTGCTGACTTACGTTGATGATTGTCTTTTCTTCGGCAAGTCTCAATCAGATATCGATTCCAAGATCAAGGATATCCAAGACGACGGATTTGCGCTCACAATTGAAGAAGACGTGTTCGCCTTCCTCGGAGTTCAAATTGTTCATCACACAAATGGCGAAATTGAATTTCGCCAAGCCGGACTCATCGGAAAACTTCTAGAGACCTGCGGGATGCAAGACTGCAACACAAAAGCAACGCCCTGCTCTACGAAACCGTTGGGAACGGATTTTGATGGCGCACCTCCTGAAGGAAAATTCGAATATGCCTCAGCCGTTGGAATGCTTATGTATTTATCATCCAACTCTCGTCCTGACATTCAATATGCTGTTCATCAATGCGCACGTTTCACACATTGTCCGCGAAAATCACATGAAGACGCCATACTCCGAATTTGTCGGTATCTTCAAGGAACTAAGAATCAAGGAATGAAATTTCAACCTCAAGATGGTATGCGCCTAGACTGCTATGTCGATGCAGATTTTGCTGGTCTCTACAATGTGGAAAACGATCAAGATCCTATCTGCGTCAAGTCTCGAACTGGATATTGCCTAACGTTGGGATCGTGTCCATTACTTTGGGTGTCTAAATTGCAAACAGAGATTGCTCTTTCAACTACTGAAGCCGAATATATCGCCCTCTCGCAAGCAATGCGTGCACTTTTACCTATGCGTGCGCTCCTCCAAGAAGCCGGCGAAACACTCAACTTGAAGTTCGCTAAATCGGCAGTCATGCATTCAACTGTCTTTGAAGACAATAACGGAGCACTCACCATTGCCACATCACCCAAGATGTCTCCGCGCACAAAGCATATCGCCATCAAGTATCATCATTTCCGAACTCACATTGGAGGATCCACTGGCATTGACATTGCTAAAATTGACACAGACATTCAGAAGGCCGATATCTTTACAAAGGGCCTCGTCGCTGAGAAATTTGCTGGACTTCGCAAACTACTCATGGGTTGGTGAACCAATAAGAATAAATCACTCGTATGAGAGGAAGTGCAACGAATGAGTCGGCACACTAGCTTGAGTCGTGAACTCGCGTGTATCAAACCGACAATCATCGATCATCCTCACAATTTATCAAGACCGCATTGTTGCAAGCAGAGGGAGCATATCTCCCATAACAACAATAGCTATAGAACAGTCTTTACGTTTTATCTTGTAAGTGTTGTCACTACAAGGCGACTCTTGCGTGTTGGATCTGTCTCTGCAAGAGTCAGATCCATCCCGTACATACTCATCGAGGAATCCTCCGAGAGACCAAAGACTCTGAACGTCTACGCCTCTTTGCAGGTTATGAGCCCAAACTCCTCGCTCTGAGTTATTATCATCATCATTACTAAAGACTCTCCTACCGTCGATCGGGTGCAACGACAACGATTCGAGCATCGCGACGAGACAAGAGGGAGAACAAACAATTTCGTGATCGCGAAAAAGATATTTCGACGTAGAATCCTACGTATACCGGCTAAGAAAGTCATTGAAAAACGCATTGGTCATCCTTCGAAATTCGAGATCTTTCGAACGAAGAAGAACCACAACACACAATCTCAATGAACTCATCCTTTGCCTCACCGAATCCATACTCGCCACTTCAAGAAGATCACAGCCTACCAGATTTCGACACAACATTTGGATATCTATCACCCAACTTCTCACCAGTCAACTCCGTGGAAAACAACACTGAGACTCGTGAGGAAGGAACAGTTGATACACCAGCACTTGTTCGCAGACTTACTGCATTGGAAACGAGCATCCACAACTTCAACGCCGAAGAAGGCATCGTTGAAGTCGACGAAGACGCTTTCGTTACTGTCCGTAACAAGAGAAAGAGCAATACCAAGCGCCCACGTGCAACGAGAAGCAACCGTTCTCGCCGTGAAAAGCGCAACAATCGACCGTTCAAGGTTGTAGAATTTGGAGAAACAACTCCACCTCAACCAAACTTCGATAGCTCCTCAAACGGAAACAGTGACAAAGAAAGTAACGACTCCCAAGCACCGAAACGCCCAAGTGACAGTAGTCCTGCGCCAATCGCAGACGACAATCAAGATCCAAATCTCGAACCAATCGACGGAGATCTACCACCAGTTCCTGTATCAGTTCCTGAACCAAGTGATTCTGAGCCAATCGAACCAAACGACGAAGATCCACCAGTTCCTATAGTATCAGTTCCTGTACCAGTTCCTGTACCAGTTCCTGTTCCAGTTCCTGAACCAAGCGATTCTGAACCAAGCGATTCTGAACCAGAAAGTGATTCGGATTCCGAAATCATGACAAGTCCGTACCGAACAGGAGGGATCGTCAAGGTCGGTTCTGAGGATATTCCTTTCTGCGGGGGGTCAATGAGCACTGCTAAACGTCTGAAGAAGTACGATTCCACTCGTGCCACACGACCCGAAGATTTTCGTGTGCGATTCAAGGTCGAAGAATCATGTACTACAGGCTTACCTGAATCCAGTCGTCTCTCAACTCCAGATATCGTATTGACTGACCGTACGAAGATCAGTCTATCATCTTGGCTCAAGCAAACGCAAGAACATATGGAAGAGCATGGTATGGACGGCGTCTTCCGTCTCGTCAAAGAGGCCAATGACAAGGAAGGAACGGAGTACTATTTGTTTGAATCCTGGGCCGCAGCCAATCGAAAGGAAGTTGAAGAATGGGTCGAGCGTCTTCAAGGCGGGGCTTACACCGCCCAAGTTGCGTGCCCACACGACACTGAAAATCTCCGAATGTCCAAGAAGTTTCTTCTCAAAAGTCTTACTACAGACATGCTCCGACAACTCGACCCTGATCTCAAACCGTCAACTACTGGTCCAGAAGTACTCTGTCTCATCTTGAATACGCACTTCGTTCAATCCGAATCGAGTCGGCGCCACCTTATCAAGAAATTGGAGAAAGTTCGACTTGTCGACGAACCAGCGCAAAACGTTGTCAATCATTCGGGCAAAGTCAGCAACCTGTGCATCGACATCATTCGCTTCAGCTCAAGCGGAGTACCACCTTCCGACCTGGCGTTCCTTATCATTACCACCTACGAGAAGTGTGAGAACGAATCCTTCCGCTCATTTGTCAACGACTTGACAAACAAGATCGAAGAGGGAGAAATCGCCGCCAAGGATTGGGAGAACCTGATCTTCCGTTTAAAACAACGATACAATAGTATTGTGTCGCGCGATGCATGGGAACCTGCCCAAACAAAGAAAGAAGATGTCAATGCTCTCTTCGCCAAACGTCTTTCCCAATTGGAACAACGTCAGCACAACGCTGATAACGGCAATGGAGGAGAAAAGAAAACCAAGACTGATTCCTCAACATCAGGAGAGTCAACAGTCAAGTTTCGCAAGGCGCCCAAAAGTGGCGAAAAGCACAAGAAAAACTTTGACGGCAAGGAATATATCTGGTGTGACAAGTGCCGCTTCTGGAACACAGGAAAGAAGGCTCACGTAACTGCTAATCATCGCACTCGTGCCGAAATGGCTGCTGATTCCGCTGCGGAAACCGATGGAGCTTCAGCTCCGGTCCCAGCACCTGCAGCACCTGCCGCTGCTCCTCCTCCACAAGCAGGAACCGCAATGGCAGCTCAAACTCAACCTGAACAAGCTGCTCCTGCCTCAGGTCCAGCCTCTAGTCGACTCAGTATCGTCACAATGATGGCTGCAACTGGACAAACACTTGGCAAGCCTACTACGGATCTTTGTTGGTGCGAACCGTGTGACCTCTTTTATCGCACAAAGGGAGCCCATCTTGAATCGCACATGCATGCGACCAATGTCGTCTGTCACGAAGTTGGGAAGGGAGCATCAGCTGTCTCCAATGCCACATCGTCGCTGGTAAAAGATTACGCCGGGCACCGCTAATTGTCAAGCGAGTGTTGAGCGGCCAAACTACCAATGACGAACCAACGAGTCGGTTGGAATCCGACGATAAACTTCCAAAACCCTCCAGTGATGAATCGGAAGCATCACCTGCACTGTCAGGATCAAGCAAATTGGAGGAGACGCCTGCTGAATCGAAGGAACCAGACGGACCATTACAACCACCAGAAGCAACAACAGAGCCAGTGGTTGATCCCGAGCCACCTGACATATCAGTTACTGCAACAAAGCAGGACAAAGGATTAGAAGACGTGAGCGACGACAGTATGAATGCGAATGTCGACATCGAGGACGCCAACGATACAAACTGGCTTACCATTTTCTTCTTACAATTTCACAATATCACTGTGATGATGTCATGGATTTGGATCGCTGTTACCTTTCCGTTGATTGTTGCATATGCATTGGGTCATTGGACAACACGAATTACATGGAAAATCTCCATTACAAGCCTCAAGGTTGCCAAAGCAATTATTGGCACTGCTCTTCGAGTTTTGGGACGCACGATCGCTGGGTTTATTGCAATCTGGTTGATGGCGCTTACACAAATGAAGTGGCGGGCCATCTCTGACACAAGAACCTTTGCACTTGGAAAGGTACTGATGCGCAACCTGCCATCAGGCTGGATGATTCTTAGCAACGCCATTATCTTCCAAGCCGGTACTATCGGTCTCACGAGCATGATACGAAGCCAACTAACGTACCACATTGCCATCATGGCATGCATCATCTGGATGCTCTGGATAGGAGTGAGACAGGTGTTCCGAAAGGGATTAGACAAACGCAAAATTCCGAGATCAGAGAGAGAGCCGAAGCCTCTCAACTATCAACAAGCAAATCCAAAGCGACGCCGATCGTCCAAAGGAACTCCACGGTCACTTCCACAAGAGCACACAAGGGACAAATCAGACCCCCTTCATCGTATCAAAGAACTTGAAGCCGGACTTGAAGAACCAACCGTCATGGAGCGCTGTCTTGGGCAAATTCGTCCTCAACGACGACGTATCCTTCTAATGGGACTTCTCACAGCAGCTACAATTGCCTCGGATATCCCCGATATCAACTTATCGCAAGGATCATCGTCGATTCAGCAAGCGCTCAAGAATGGGCAACATCAAAAGGGTTACCTTATCACCACGGAGCTGAAACAAGACGACATTCTTCGGCTACAACACGTACTTGCCGAAGAACCGCAAGGCCTCATCAGTGTTTCCGACAGTTTCCATGTCATCTTTGACTCTGGATGCAGCTTCTCCGTCACAGGGTTCCGCAATGATTTCGTCAGCGGGACGTTAACGGAATTGGAAAAACCAATATATATGGACGGCATTGCTGGCGGACACGAGATTCGCTTCCAGGGGACCGTACGATACGAAGTTCTGACTGACACGGGGGAGAAACAGACGATTGAAACCAAGGCACTCTACTCGCCCGACCTTCAATTTCGTCTTCTGAGCCCTCAACATTACATTCGACATCTTCATGAAAGCCACCTCAACTTCGACCCCGACGACCTGATGAGTTTTGATACGAAACACAAGAAGGCCATCATGCACTGGCCAGACGGAACGCGCACAACGATTCCATACGACAAGGCAACGTTCTTACCAAAAATCCGTGCATATCATGATGCATTCAGCACAGCCAAAGCGCTTACTCTGAAAGGATGTGTTAGTGACGAAGTCAATCAAAATCTGACAATGGCACAACGATTTGCACTTCGATTCCACTTCCGACTTATCCACCTCTCGTTTCAACAAATTCTATGGTTGGGGCGACAAGGCATTCTGGGACCTCAAGGGGAGAAAATGAGCAAAGCAACCAACTTTACGATTCCAAAATGCGCATCCTGCCAACTGGGAAAGCAAGGAAAAACTCCCGCGCAGACTAAACATGCATCAAATGACACTTCCGGATCTCTCAGCAAAGAGAAACTCGAGCCAGGTGAACTTATCTTCACTGATCAATACAGTAGTCCGGTTCCTGGACGTGCTTTTACCTCACGAGGGGCTGATAGTGCCATCAAATTCACAGGCGGAACTCTATTCAGTGACGCATCGTCAGGATACGTGTCCGTTCATCACCAACAAGGATTGGGAGCTGCTGAAACAATTGTTAGCAAGACTCGCTTCGAAAAGGACGCAATAGGACACGGAGCTACGATACAGGGATACCACTCGGACAATGGAATTTACAACTCTCACGAGTTCCTTTCGGAAATTGACAAACAAGGTCAACACATAAAATTCAGTGGATCACACGCTCAACACCAAAACGGAACCGCAGAAAACGCAATCAAGATTGTTGTTCGCAACGCTCGTACCATAATGCTCCATGCTGCCCTTCGATGGCCAGGCTTCGCCGATCATCATCTGTGGCCAATGGCATTGTCACATGCCGCGTACATCTATAACAACGTGCCTCAGCAAAGTTCTGGACAGGCTCCAATTGAATTGTTTGCACGGACCAAAAGCGATTATGCAATCCTTCGCAACTCACACCCCTGGGGGTGTCCTGTCTACGTCCTTCAACCAGACCTTTGCGATGGGAAGAAAATCCCAAAATGGGATCCCCGATCAAAGAGAGGTCAATACATGGGAGCATCGCCAATGCATGCTAGCACGGTTGGTCTTGTTCGAAACTTACAGACTGGTACCATTACTCCGCAATTCCACATGGTCTTCGACGACTTCTTTGAAACCGTACACAATGATGAGACTGCGACACCAACAGAGTGGCCCGACCTTGTCCGCCTTCACCGATTCCGCAGCGAATATGACTCCGAAGATTATGTTCCTGAACTTCGAAACGAGTGGCTCAATGACACCGAACTGGCAACGCGAAGAGCGGAAGAGGCAGAAGAAAGAGAACGTATCTTGTCACAAACAACAAGAGAACCTCAGAATCAAGACGGACAACCACCACCTGAAGTTGTCGTTCCTCCTAATCCTGATCCAGAACCTGACCCGCAAGTAGCACGGACACGCCCGCGTCGATCTTCTGTGCAGAGTGCACGTCCTCCAGCCGCACCCGATCCACAGACACCCGCAAGATCTCAACGACCGGTCCGTACTCGCAAGCGTGTGAAACCTTTCACATTTACAAAGCTGGGAGGTCTCACGGCAGTACTCACAATCGTGAATCCAATGCTAACGACACTGGCTACCACACCGATTGGACCTGACCGAGACTATCGATACATTCAAGCTCTTCTGACCGATTATGATACGGGCGGACTTGAAGCTGTGCATCCCATGACCTGTCAAAATCCACACCTCCTCAAAGCAAGTCGAACCAAAGACCCCGACACTCCAACGTACTCTGAAGTCGAAAATGGACCATACGTCTCCGAATTCAAGGACGCTATGCAAAGTGAAATTTCCGAACTTGAGGCACATGGAACATGGACAGTGATGTCAAAAATGGATGTTCCCGACAGAGCGCGCATCCTGCCGAGCACATGGGCGTTTAAAATCAAACGCTATCCCGACCGGCGCCTTCGCAAATTCAAAGCAAGATTCTGTGTTCGTGGCGACCGTCAAATTGAGGGAATCGACTACGATGAAAAATATGCTCCAGTCGTTCATTGGTCAACTGTACGCATGCTAATGTGTACCGCAATTCACGAGAATTTGGCCACTCGGCAAGTGGATTTCAGCAACGCCTTCGTCCAAGCCAAACTCAAAGACAATGAAGACATCTACGTACAAGGTCCCCGAGGGTTTCAAAATAGCGACAACGGTGCCACCGATGTTGTTCTCAAACTGAACCGTTCACTGTATGGTCTCGTACAAGCACCACTGTACTGGAACAACCATCTTACCGAAGCCCTGAAAAATCAAGGATTTACTCAAAGCAAGTTAGATCCGTGCCTATACTACAATGGCACAATGGCAGTGCTAACTTACGTTGACGACTGTCTATTCTTTGGCAAGTCCCAATCAGATATCGATTCCAAGATCAAGGACATCCAAAACGACGGATTTGCTCTCACAGTTGAAGAAGACGTGTTCGCCTTCCTCGGAGTTCAGATTGTCCATCACACAAACGGCGAGATTGAATTTCGCCAAGCCGGCCTCATCGCAAAAGTCCTCGAAACCTGCGGGATGACTGACTGCAACACGAAGGCAACGCCCTGCTCTACGAAACCGTTGGGTACGGACTTTGACGGTGCACCTCCTGAAGGAAAATTCGAATATGCCTCAGCCGTTGGAATGCTGATGTACTTATCGTCCAATTCTCGTCCTGACATTCAATACGCCGTTCATCAATGCGCACGTTTCACACATTGTCCACGTAAGACACATGAGGACGCCATTCTCCGCATCTGCCGTTACCTACAAGGAACCAAAAATCAAGGAATGAAATTTCAACCTCAAGATGGAATGCGACTGGACTGCTATGTCGACGCGGACTTTGCTGGTCTCTACAATGTGGAGGACAATCAAGATCCTATTTGCGTCAAATCTCGCACTGGCTACTGTCTAACTTTGGGATCGTGTCCGTTACTCTGGGTGTCAAAACTACAAACGGAAATTGCCCTTTCAACTACTGAAGCCGAATATATTGCTCTTTCGCAAGCGATGCGCGCACTTCTACCAATGCGTGCGCTCCTCCAAGAAGCCGGAGACACACTCAACTTGAAGTTCGCTAAGACGGCAGTCATGCATTCAACTGTCTTTGAAGACAATAACGGAGCACTCACCATTGCGACATCACCAAAAATGTCTCCACGTACAAAGCATATCGCCATCAAGTATCACCATTTCCGAACACACATCGGCGGTTCCACTGGCATTGACATTGCTAAAATTGATACTGACATCCAAAAGGCCGATATCTTTACCAAGGGGCTCGTTGCTGAGAAATTTGCAGGACTTCGCAAACTGCTCATGGGTTGGTGAAAACAATAATAAATTACTCGTATGAGAGGAAGTGCAACGAATGAGTCGGTACACTAGCTTGAGTCGTGAACTCGCGTGTTTCAAGCCGACAATCATCGATCATCCTCACAATTTATCAAGACCGCATTGTTGCAAGCAGAGGGAGCATATCTCCCATAACAA
>JAVCKV010566348.1:0-10469 GCA_032274145.1 Herpochondria borealis | reverse complement strand
GGACAAATCCTGACCACCCGGTCCCGTATATTGCTCGAACTCAATCTGATTCCAACCTGCCGTTGCTTGCACCGTTAGATTATTGATGGGATTCCAGAAGAGCTCCCCCTCGATGCCGTAGGCATCAACTCGGTCGGCATTCACAACAAGAAAGTCAGTAATCCCCGCGCTGCGGTTCAATTGATAGTCATCGATCCGTTTATAATATCCACGAAGTTCGGCACTCACTGATCCTGCAGAATTTTCATAACGAACTCCGATTTCTGTTTCCCAGGATTGCTCCTCGTCAAACTCCGCAGTCGTTGGATCATCACTAAATCCAGTGAAGCCCTGGGGCTTAAAAGCTAGGGAAGTGCGCGCAAAAACGTTTACCTCGGAATTCACTGCGAAATTCACCCCCAGGGAGGGTGAGAAAAACCAACCTTCGCCCTCACCTCGCGTCCTTGGGTAAGCGGGCGGGAAAAATGGCGGCCCAGTATTTCCTAGATCCACCTTACTCCGCACCAAGGAGTTTTCGACATACTCTAGGCGACCACCGACCTCAAAGGTCAGAGCGTCCGTGGCATCCCACTGGACATTTCCAAAAAGCGCAGTGCTCTCCTCCTCAACGTCGAATGTTGTAAACTGATTTGCAAAGGTGACGGCGCTCGTTCCAAAAAAACGATTCGCCACTCCCTCATTATCCTTCCGCAGATAGGCTAAGCCCGTCGTCCAGCGAATGCCTTCCTCATTGTCTGATTCTAGGCGGAACTCCTGACTCCATAAATTTTGCTCTTGGTCGATCGACGAGCGCGATGCCGGAATCGGAGAGAGATCAAGATCCACTGTATTGGGTCCAAGCTGCCAGTTCGAAAACGAAGTGATCGATTTCAATCTCGCCCACTCCAAATCGTGATCGAGATGCAAAGAAAGCTGAAAACGATCAATCTCGGTCCGCCCTGCCAAATCACTACTGACATCAAAAGGATCCTGCGCACGAGTGCCGTCGATCGTCGGCCCAAAGGCCGAAGCCACTCCCGGCAGAGCACTCAAGCGCTGGCTCCCATCACGCGTCCGCTCATACATCGCGCGGAAACGCACCTCCAAATCAGCACTCGGTCGATAATACAAACTCCCCAGCGCGCCAAATTGCTCACGGGTATCAGTCTCTCTTCCCAGCGTGACATTATCCAAATAACCATCTCGCTCTTTAAAATAGCTCTGGAAAGCATAGGACCATTTATCATTGATCGGGCCACTCGAGCGGAAACGCAGATGAGTTAGGTTATAACTCCCATATTCCGCACTGAAACCATGCTCGACCTCTTCCGTAGGGCGTAAAGTCCGCATTTCAATCAAACCACCAACACCATTCCGAGCGAACCGAGATCCCTGCGGGCCTCGATGCAGAGTGAAGGAGTCTAGGTCAAAAAACTCTGTCGAAAAACCAAAAACATCGCCATAGGGAACATCATCCACAACCATCCCCACTCCAGCTCCACCAAAAAAGAGAGTATTTGCCGATCCCCGCACTGCCAAAATATCACCGTAACCTGCCGAATCAGCAGCGACCGAAGCTAAGCCCGGAACAAAGCCTAACAATTCGCTAACTCGCTCAGCATCAATCGTATTGAGATCGACATTCCCACGCGCCTCAGGGCTCCGTTTTCCAACTACCACCAATGGCTTCATGACACCCTGTCCAAACGCCACCGAGCCAATCAGTAGCGCTCCCAAAGAAAAACTAAGTTGTCTAATCACTGGCGGGAGACTGCCTGATTCCACCGACCCGTCAATCAAGAAGGCTTGCTCGATCTCACCCTCTCGCTATGAAGCGTTATCACAAAAGTCCTACATATGAACTGGCTCAAATCCCCATCTCTCCCCGCCTCCCTATCACTTTGCATCCTCCTCACTTCAGGATGTGAGCGTAAACTCTATCCTTTCATCGGAAAACAAGAACTGCCCATCTCTCCCCTCGAAGCTGCCGCCATCGAAAAAGCGGAAGCGGATGCTGCCGAGGCAACAGCTCTCAAGATGGCAGAAGCCGCTGCTCATGCTACCGCCGAGGCCGAAGCCATCAAAAAAGCCGCTGCTACCGCTGAAGCTGGCCCATCTTCCACCGAGACCCTCAACATCATTCCCGGAAAGCTCCCAGACAAAGCGACCTCCTTTCTTCCAGTCACCGAGAAAATCTTCGCCAAACTCAAAGACACTCCAGACGGCAAACTTAAAGCATACACTGAAACCGTCTCTCAATCAGGCGGAGCAACCTTCGAAATGCTCCCCATTCCCGGAGGTGAATTCATCATCGGCACTCCCAATAGCGAAGCAGGACGGCGCGACGACGAAGGCCCTCAAAAAACCATCAAAATTGATTCCTTTTGGATGGCTTCCACCGAAGTCACCTGGGGCCTCTACCAATCCTTCATGGAGAACGGGAAGAATCGCAACAAAGACGGCAGCCTCGACCTCGACAGCAACATTATGTCTCCTGAACCGCCCCTGCGGAACAACCCCGACCTCCTCGACGCCATCTCTCAGCCCACTCCGCCCTACAAACCCATGCACAACAGCATGGGCAACTTCTCCGGCTACGACGCAAAATACCCCGCCATCGCCATGACCCAACACGCCGCCTCCAAGTTTTGCGAATGGCTCACAGCCCAGACGGGTCACTACTACCGCCTCCCTACCGAAGCCGAGTGGGAATACGCCTGCCGCGCTGGCACCACCACCGCCTACTCCTTTGGAGACGACGTCTCACAACTCGGCGACTACGCCTGGTATTTTGAAAACTCCGACGGCTCCTATCAACCCGTCGGCACCAAAAAGCCAAACCCCTGGGGCCTCTACGACATGCACGGCAACGCCAGCGAGTGGACCATCGATGCCTACCTCCCCGACTACAGCCAGCACCCCGCAGGCACCGTCACCCCCTTCGCACTCACCCCCAAACGCTACCCCCGCATCACCCGCGGCGGCAATTGGGACTCCGACCCCCAAGACCTCCGCTCCGGTGCCCGCCTCCCTTCCGATAAAAGCTGGAAAAACACCGACCCTCAAGACCCCAAATCCCTCTGGTATCACACCGACAACTGGGGCCTAGGCTTCCGCATCATCCGCCCCGCCAAAAATCCCACCTTGGAGGAAATGCACCTCCTCTGGAACACCGGCCCCGGCGAACGCTTCTAAGCCCCTCCCTCCCCATCACCAAAGGCCCACAAAAGCCCATGCCCACCAAAACTTCCCTTCCACTCCTAGCCCTCCTCCTCACCGCCTGCTGTGATCGTAAGCCCCTCCCCTTCCTCACCGAAACAGAGCCCGAATTAACCGTAAAAGAAATCGCCGCCGCCGAAGCAGCCGCCGCCCCACTCTCCACCGGTTCACTCAACATCATCACCACCCAGCTCCCCGACAAAGCCGCCAAATTCCTCCCCGTCACCGAGAAAATCTTCGCCAAACTCAAACCCGCCCCCGAAGGCCAAGCGCAACCCTACACCGAAACCATCCCCCTCGCCGACAACGCGACCCTCAAAATGATCCCCATCCCCGGCGGTGAATTCACCCTCGGCTCACCTGATACCGAAGGAGGTCGCAACGACGACGAAGGTCCCCAATGCACCATCAAAATCGAACCCTTCTGGATGGCCGAAACCGAAATCACCTGGGGCCATTATCTCAAGTTTATGCTCAGTGGCGACCGCCGAAACAAGGACGGCACTCTCGACCTTGATGGAAAAAAACTCACCTTTGAAGCACCCTTCGCCAAGTTCCCCAAACCTGAGCTTTATGATGCCATCTCCCAGCCAACCACCCCCGTTTGGCACATGCATAACAACATGGGAGGAAACGTCGGATTTGACGCCAAATTTCCTGCCGTCGCCATGACCCAGCACGCCGCCTCCAAATTCTGCGAATGGCTCACCGCCCAGACCGGCCACTACTACCGCCTCCCCACTGAAGCTGAATGGGAATACGCCTGTCGCGCCGGGACTACCACAGCCTACTCCTTCGGCGATGATGAATCCAAGCTCGGTGAATATGCTTGGTTCGTCGATAATTCGGAAGAGTCATACCAGCCAGTAGGCACTAAAAAGCCGAATCCTTGGGGACTCTACGACATGCACGGCAATCTCGGCGAGTGGACGCTCGATTCCTATCTCCCGAACTACGCAAAACATCCCGAAAAATCCATCAACCCATTTGCACTTTCCCCAAAGCGGTATCCTCGAATCACCCGTGGAGGGAGTTGGCAATCGTATCCTGAAGAACTTCGCTCTGCCTACCGATACTCGTCCGAACAAGCCTGGAAGGATCTGGATCCACAAGAACCCAAATCCATCTGGTACATTACAAACAACTGGGGCCTCGGCTTCCGCATCATCCGCCCCGCCAAAAACCCCACCTTCGACGAAATGCACCTCCTCTGGAACACCGGCCCTGGCGAACGATTCTAAGCCCCCACGGAAGGACATTCTCCAGAATATCCCATCCCTCCCATTCACCAAAGGTGAACTTCACACAAGCCCCACGCAACGCGTGGGGTTTTTCATTCCCATCCCTCACCCAAAACTTCCAACTTCCCAAAATCCCCCCGGCGGTCACGATCTCAAATCATGACCAAGTTCATCCTCGCCCTCCTACTCACCTCCCTCCTCGCCCGCGCCGCCGAAAAACCCAACTTCATCATCATCTTCACCGATGACCAGGGCTACGGCGACCTCGGCTGCTTCGGCTCCACCACCATCAAAACCCCAAACATCGACCGCCTCGCCACCGAAGGCCGTAAGTTCACCAACTTCATGGTCGCCTCCCCCGTCTGCTCCCCATCCCGCGCCGCCCTCCTCACCGGATGCTACCCAAAGCGCGTCAGCATGCACCAACACGTCCTCTTCCCCACCTCCAAAAAAGGCCTCAACCCCACCGAAAACACCATCGCCGATCACCTCAAAACCCAAGGCTACGCCACCGCCTGCTTCGGCAAATGGCACCTCGGCCATCACCCCGAAACCCTCCCCCAACAACACGGCTTCGACACCTACATGGGCATTCCCTACTCGAACGACATGAACCACCCCGACAACAAGGGCAAACCCAAGGGCGGCCCCGCCGGCATGGACGCCCTCTGGGCCGACCTCGAATCCACCCTCACCAAGTGGAAAACACCCCTCATGGAGAACGAAAAAATCATCGAACTCCCCGTCGACCAACGCACCGTCACCCGCCGCTACACCAACAAATCCCTCGAGTTCATCACCGCGAATAAGGACAAGCCCTTCTTCCTCTACCTCCCCCACTCCATGCCCCACATCCCCCTCTACGTCCCCGATGACGTCCGCGACCCTGACCCAAAAAACGCCTACACCAACGTCATCGAACACATCGACGCCGAAGTCGGCCGCATCTCCCAGCTCCTTCGCGACCTCAAGCTCGACCAAACCACCTACCTCATCTTCACCACCGACAATGGCCCCTGGCTCCAGTTCAAGCACCACGGTGGCTCCGCCGGCCCCCTGCGCGATGGCAAAGGCACCACCTTCGAGGGTGGCCAACGCGTCCCCTGCGTCATGTGGGCCCCCGGCCGCATCCCCGCCGGCACCACCTGCGACGCCCTCTGCGGCACCATCGACCTCCTCCCCACCATCGCCGCCCTCACCAAAACACCCCTCCCCAAGGACAAGAAAATCGACGGCCTCGACATCTCGAAACTCCTCACCGGCTCAGACGAAAGCCCGCGCAACGAATTCCTCTACTACACCTCCCAAGGCGCTCTCGAAGGCATCCGCCAAGGCAACCACAAGATCCTCATCAAAAAGGGCCGCCGTAAAAATAAAAACAAAAAGGCTGAGGTCCTACTCTTCGACCTCAAAGCCGACCTAGGCGAGAAGAACAACCTCGCCGAAGCCCACCCCGAAATCGTCGCAAAACTCGGTATCCGCATGAAAGAACTCGACGCCGAAATCACCAAAAACCAGCGCCAAGCTTGGGTGAAAAAGTAGACGTTCAAAGGAACAAAGAATAAAATCCCAGCCTTGGGTCCACCAACCACCCCGCCATGAGAGGCCTGAAAGGTCGACCTCACTGCCGATTCGCCCATCCCGCCGTCCACGCACCTTCTGTGCTCGTGAACCCGCCTGACGGAACTCCGATCCTATTCCTCTCCCGCTGGTGGTGGCGAGAGGCGGTAGAACCCCTTTCCACCCCCGAGCGGACGGGTGAATGATCCAGGACTTCCGGTTCCGACGAGGGATTCGACTTCGGTAAAGGGCTGCGAAAGATCGGCCGAAAAAAGGAGATGGTAGGTCGTCTCAGCTTCAGTTGGGAAGGTGAAATTCAGCTCATCCCCGCTCGCACCGAGTGTGATCTTCAAACCTTTACTGAGACTACAAAAATCGGTGGTCGCCAGAGAATAAGAAGTGAAAGCCATCGTCGAGTTCTCGATGGCAGTATTGAGATCAGTGGCGGTGACCGTTGCAGGAGCGACAGTCACGGCAAGATCGGCTAGCGCAATGACATCTGCACTCAGAGTAGGAGTGACTGAGGTAAAGAGATCACAGTCTGCGATCGGATCGAGATTGCCATCCAGAGTGAACGCACGAATCTCGAAGGCCTCATTTTGAGACGGACTAAAAATGAAACGGTCGATCGTCTGCCCGGAGTCATCTGCCGTGAGGAGTGAGACTTCATCACCGAGGTATCTCTTCCCCTCAAGGTTCGTAAAATCCAAGTCCATTTTCACGAGAGTCGAGGTAGGAGCAGTGGGTGGTGTTTCAGGGTCAAACCCTAAGCCCCTGCTGAAAATCGTGACGAAAATATGCTCGGCATCTACGATTACTCCCTGCACAAAATCAAGGTCAGCGATACTGGTGAAAGCAGCTTGGTTGAGAAGATCTCCGGTGTTGAGATCAAGCCGGATGACGAGAGCATCAGTCTGGCCGGGGGAACTGGCATCTGGAGTGGGACGCGAGCCGGTGAGGTAGAGGGCATCGGCGGTTGGAAAAGCTCCAATAAGAAGGCTGCCGTAAATGGTTTTGGACCAAGCAAGACTCCCATCGGCATTGATCTGAATCAGATGGGTGACAGGAACAGCAGATCCACCAATTGTGATGCCATTGAAATTTCCAATAAAACGGTAGAGGGTTCCGCCGTCCGCGAGATTGGTCACGAAAGGGAAAGAGCCGAACAGCTCCGGAACAAACTGAAATGAGTTGCTCGCAGTAACCTCGCCCGCAAGGTCAGTCACAAAGGAAGTCAGCGTGACCACGCTAGGAATGAGAGACCTTTTACTAACCGTCGTGCGGTAGCCATTTCCTCCAGGAAGAAAGTCACGATCAAAAAATTGCGTCACGAAAATATCAGGCGCTACGAAGTTTGCCGACGAGTAGCGCTTGTGAAAAGTCGTAGCGCCAGTCTGATCAAAAACGATCGAGTCGAGAGTCTGCCCCCGGTCAATCGTCGCGCCAATGCGGGCATCATCGAAGAACTCGACAGCATGAGGTTCGTCAAGAGTGGTCTCAAAGCGTTTCGCAAAAACAACCGAATTATCGCTACTGCAAAGAAGACCCAGACGGAACCCTTTCGTCGTGAATCCCTGAGCTTCATTATACGTGGCAAAGAGGAGATCCGAAGCTGTGATCAGCGGGACGAGATCAAGGTCCGTAGCGCTACCATCGGGATCGAAGGAAACGTTCCATAAATTTTGCCCAGTGGCATTAAAGCGAGAGAGATATTTGACGTCAATCGGGCTATCCGGATCAGCCCGATTGGGTCGTGAAGAAAAACCATTGAGACTGTATCCGGACTCGAAGCCCGGGACTCGAAGCGGACTCAGAATGCCTCCCTCGAAAGCAGGGAGAGAAGTGTCAGCGACTTTGAATGCATGGCTCCAAATCGCCTGACCCACAAGGGGTTGGCTAGCAGCAGCGAGGAGGGCGAGAGGGAGAGCTTGAAAAAGGTGTTTCATGGTTCCGTGGATATCGACCTTCTAGAAAAAATAAATATCTTCCGTGGCCGCTCCGAACGTTAGTTCCGGGGGAACGACCGGAGCAAGATGATATTTAAATTCTCCAAAATGAATAGATGGTAGTCAGCGAGGCCCCTCCTTACTCAGGTCGGCCTTTCCCGTCAGGCTTCTCGCCCTTGATCAATAAAACAGCCTGCCGGGCCAACCGCTGACCAAAGAGATCATACCCCTCCTTGGTATAGTGCAAATCGTTACGGGGTTTATCATTCTTCACCTTGTTATTGGTATCGTCGGTATCCACCCAAGAGCCACGGGGATCATCCTCGGCAACCTTGACCTGCGCCGCTCGCACCGCTTCCCAGTGCTCAGCCGTAGAAAAATCACTGAGCCGACCGATCACAAAATTCATTTTCGGCGCATCGAGGTCTTTGCGGAGATTCGCAATGAGCGTGTTCATGCTCTCCTCGTAGGCTGCCGATAGCTTCTCCTTCGCATCGCGTTCACCCTGCATCCAGAAAAAGGTGATCGTCTTCGGCTCCTTCTCCGCGATTTAGCGCGCGCCAACTTGAGGGTCTGATCGTAATATGCACCTGGATCCTTCCTCGCAGGCAGCTGACTCTTCGCCGCGATTTCATCGAAATTCTTAACCCACTTGCGGATCGGTTGCCCGCCCTTCGCGAACTTCACGTGCTGGATATCAGCATCAGGCAGGAGCTTCTTCAACTCAGGCAAGAAAGCCTTCTCCGGCTTCAACCCCGCCATATTCGACTGGCCGGAGAGAATGAAAAGATGGGTATCGCCTGCATAGACGACAGAAGAAAACAGAATGACAGCAAGTGCGACGAGTGGGCGTAAAATCATGAAATTTCAATACGAATCCACATCAAGCCAACTATCGAAAAAACCGTTCCCAGCTCCTTCGACCTTGTGTAACCGTGATCAACACTTGATCATATCAGGTATGAATCAATGGGGAAATCGTCGGAGTTTTTGTGGGAAAAGTCTCCTCGGAGGAGCAGCCTTCACCTTGGGTCAGTTGGGAATTTTAGCAAATCTCCCCAGTCTCTCGGCTCAGGAAGTCGCGCCGAATCCCGACATTGTGCGCTTGCGACCGGAGATCGAGCCGACCGTCCGACTCATCGAGGAGACTCCCCGGGAACGCCTTTTCGAAGCGATCGCGCCCCTGATCAAGTCCGGGAAATTACGCTATCAACAAGTGCTCGCCGCCCTCCTCCTTGCAGGAGTTCGGAACGTCGAACCCCGCCCCGCAGTCGGGTTCAAATTTCACGCCGTCCTTGTGGTGAACTCCGCTCACCTTGCCAGCGTCGCCTCGCCGGACAATGAACGTTGGCTCCCGATCTTTTGGGCACTCGATGAGTTCAAATCATCGCAGGCACGCGACACGCAGGAGAGGAATTGGACGATGTCAGCGATCGACGAAACGAAGGTTCCGCCGGCGCACAAAGCACGCCAGGCTTTTGTCAAAGCGATGGATCAATGGGACGTCGACGCAGTGGATGTCGCAGCCGCAGCAGTGGCCCGACATTGTTCGCAAGGCGAAGCTTTTGAGCTCTTCGCACGATACGGCTCACGGGATTTTCGGAGCATTGGCCACAAAGCCATCTTCGTTGCCAACTCATTTCGCACCCTCCAACACATCGGCTGGCACCACGCCGAGCCCGTCCTCCGCTCGCTGGCATACGCTCTCCTCAATCACAACGGCCAAGACAATCCCGCCACCAGAGATCACGACGCGGATCGTCCTTGGCGTCACAATGAAAAACTGGTGCACGAATTCCCCCGAAAGTGGCGCGGCGGCCGTATTGACAAAGGTGCGACGACCGAGCTTCTCGCACTTTTCCGCAAAGGTTCACCCGATGAACTGGCGAATGCTTCCGCCGAACTGCTCGCGAAAGGGATCTCACCGCAGTCGATTCAAGACGCCGTTTTCCTAGGCGCAGGCGAGTTGCTCATGCGACAGCCTGGCATCATCGCACTTCATGCCATGACCACGACCAATGCCATGCGCTACACCTTCGGCGCGAGTTCAGATGAAACCACCCGGCGGAGAATCTTCCTCCAAAATGTCTCCGTCCTCCCCATGTTTCGCGACTTGATGAATGGTCGCGGAGAAGTCGGGGCTCAAGCGATCGATCAATTTAAGGCAGCCGAAGGAACACTTCCAAAAGTCCTCGATGCCATCGGGAAGGATCGTAATGCCGCCGCCGGAATGCTGCTCAAACAACTCGACAGTGGCACCGCTCCAGAGGAATTCACCAACGCCGCTCGCAGGCTCGTCTTCCTAAAAGGAACGAACTCGCACGACTACAAGTTTAGCTCAGCGGTCCTTGAAGATTTTCGTCATGTTTCCCCAGAATGGCGGAATCGCTACCTCGCCGCCAGCACCTTCCAATTGCGAGGAACCGGCTCCCGCGACAATCAACTCGTAGAACGCGCCCGCGCCGCCTTGGCATAATCAGGATCCCCAATTTCATTAAAAATGTTCTCCAAATTCCGACTCGTT
>JAVCKV010566347.1:0-33631 GCA_032274145.1 Herpochondria borealis | reverse complement strand
AGCTATCTGGTTGTAAAATGATATGACAAGGTTCAATTTGCCAATGTTCTAGTTGAATTTTGTCAATTGGTTTCCCCCAGCCGCTGTTATGTTTGAATAGGCTGTTCTGATATACTGTTGGCTCTGGTACACCCGTTTCCGAATTTGCTGCAAGCTTGAGTATTTGTCTTACGAGGTTGAGTGATTCTTCGTCGCTTGGACTGTCAAGCATACTGCTCCAAGCTATTTCGGTCACATTGGTGACCCATAGCTCAAAGTAGTCTTCGTTGATGGCAAGGGAGTAGAGTTCCTCTTCTAGTTCTTCAGGTAATTCGTCACCTAGTCCATAGTCTGCCAGGTCGCAACGTTGCTTTTCCCATTCCAGTTTGTCTTGGTGGTTTGTAATTAGAGGGAATTGCCACATTTCATGAAGGAAGGTCCATATGCTCTGATCTTCTAATCCTCTGAATCGGACGTAACGCTCAAAGGAACGCAGTCCAATAGCTAATCGGCTGTTAATAGATAGTGGTCTGATATTGGAAATGTAGTCCTCGATATTCATGATAATCGTATGAAAGCTGAGATGGTGGTGAGCGCTAGTACTTGGACTGTTCGACCAGATGTGGGTGATATTTACCCTTGTTTGTTTAAACCGTTGCGTTGTGCTTGAATACGACTTGCGACAATGGATGGAAAAGTTTTTTGATTACCAGAACTCTTTCAGGTCGTTGAAGGCTTTGTCTTTTGACTGGGTTCTGATTTCGATTTTGTCCGTGGGTTTCTTTTTGTCAGGAAGAGATACTTTTTGGGCAATGAGATGCTTGTCTGATTGGAATATTAATTTTTTCAATAGTTTGCCGTTTAGTAAGACACCAACTATAACGTCTTCTGTGGGCTTGTTGGCAAAGAATAGAGAGATTGATTTACTTTCTACGTTATTTTTTTTGCCGTTTGGCATGGTGTCAGGTCGAACTATTAACCCTGGTGATCTGGCTTGGAGAGTGGACATGGTCCATGCTGTATCGTAGCCAATTTTTAGCATCATTGAATCTTTTTTTGAAGTTTTCTTGTTAGTGGCAAATCCATACTTCCCTGTTAGCGAGGTGAATACGAATGATGCTTGCGCAAGCAGCACGTGCTGTTGCTGGTGCCATCTGTCACCTTTTGTTTTCACGGGGATGAGTGATTTGTCATAGTCCATTATTTTTGCGGAGATTAGTCTGCCTGGAATAGCTCTGGCTCCTTTGGAGATGATGTTTCGAGTTTGCATGGCTAGAGCTACTCCTATATCTGTGCCGTCGTCAACGTGCTTGGAATTAGGAATAGTACGTTTATCTATTCCGTATAACATGGTCTCATAGGCCGTATCTCCATGATCTTGCATTACGATTCCATATGAACGAGTGAAAACCTGTGGGTCTACTTTATAGCGTTTTTGAGGTTCAAAATTACTATTAGCACGTCCATAGTTGATGTCTATTTTTTGACCTTCTTTTGGTTTTCTTGAGAGAGTAAAACGAGATGCACCATGGGCGAATACTTTAGAAAGTTGCCCTGTGAGTCCGCGTTCGGTGCTGCTCCCAGTGTGGTTTCCTGTGTAGAGCTGTTTATCTCCTATGAGGTGAGGGCTAAAAGGTGTTTGGATTTTTGACTGGAGGGCCTGATTTCCTTGTGCTTGTGCTTTTTCGAGAGATTTTGTGATGATGTTGTTCCACCTAGGTTTGAAAATTGAGTTTAATTTCTTTTTGTCAGGAAAGAGGGTCAGATAAATACTTCCTGCTGTAAATGTTTCTATTTTAATGTCTTCTGCTTTGGCTTTTTTTACCGTGGCAGGTAGAAAAGCGGTGGGGATGGCCTCGATATTCAGTCCTTTTGATATAATGTGGGCAGTTCCATTTATTCCTTCTGCTGTAATTCCAGAGTCTTTGGTTGGCCATTTGGATAAGTGGAATACTTTCGCTTTCCCTTTGCGAATCTCTGTGCTCAGTAGTTTTAGACCTTCGGCATGTACACCGGGCATGTTGGCAGCAAGGAAGGGGTCACCAATGAGAATGACGTGATCCCATTTGTGGCTTTCTTCACCTCTGAGGTTTGAAAGTCGCTTTTCCCGTTGATCAGGCCAAAAGAAATACTGGGCTAGGCTGTAGCAATGGAAATCATACTCTCTGAGGCCGCCCCGGCCTCCGATTGCTGTTTTCAGCCTCTTTGTAGTGTAGTATTTTTCTAGTTGAACGTTAGTTTTGCCCAATTTTTTGTCTTTGTTTAAGATGTTTTTCAGTTCGGAGGTCAGCAGGTCTATATCGAGGGGTTTTTGGTGTAGTTTACCTAGCCCTTCTGAATAGGAGCGACCTGATCCTAGAATGAGAATGTTCACCTCTGCTGAGGCCGTACATATGGTTAATATCAATAGTAAAATATATTTCATGATGATGTGTTTATTGAAAAGAGAGGTGAATGGTCTAGTGCAAAATAGTTTTGGCATCAATGTTAAAATTAGGATTAGATTTATACGAGGGAAGGTGAATGTGCGGATTATTTGGGGTTGGTTGTCGATTTTCAAGTATTTGCTAAAATTTGAGGTGAAGTCTTGTTATTTTGCTCGAATATCTCATTATTCCTCCATGAATCTTATGAAGAATATACTAGTGGGGTGTGTTATGGCATTACCTTTGTCTGGATTGGCACAATCGCAGAAGGCTCCCGGGACTGCAGCCACTGATACTACTATCAAATTGTTTAATGGCAAAGATTTGAAGGGATGGCGTCCTGATGTGCCTGATGCGGATCAAAACCCTACCATTAAGCCGAGTTTTATTGTTCGTGAGGGTAAGCTCGTGAGTATGGGAAAACCGTTGGGGCATTTGACGACAAATGCGATTTATTCGGATTTTCGCCTTGTGGTTGAATATCGTTTCTCTGGAAAAAAAGAGGACGGTAGTGTGAAAACAGGAAATTGTGGTGTTCTCGTGCATTGTTCGACTCCGCGAGCTCTATACAAAATGTTTCCTGCTTCTATCGAGGTGCAGATGATGTCAGGGCATGCTGGTGATTTCTGGTGTATTGAGGAAGACATCACCGTTCCTAATATGGAAAAACGTCGTCCGAAGCGACCAAACCAGAAATATGGAGGATCTAAGGGGGATGCACGTAATATAAAAAACCTTACAGATGATTCCGAGAAAAAACCGGGTGAATGGAATACAATGATTATTGATTGTGCTGAAGACGAGGTAAAGGTCTGGGTAAATGGTGATTTCGTGAACCACGGTAGTAAGAGTACTGTTTCTAAAGGACAAATTGCACTTCAGGCAGAAGGTGCTGAAGTTGAGTTTCGTAAGGTTGAGCTAACACCATTGGCAAAGAAGTAGTGTAATAAATTCGTTTTCGAGGAAAGGTTGTAGATTTTGTGTCCCATGAAATAGGTGATGGTACTGAAATTGACAAATCGGTTCTTACGGAGGTAATGCCCCAGAATATTCAAGGCGAAACATGATGTGAACCATGAGTTTCTGGAGGGGTAGAAGCTTTCAGCTTTTCGGCCTTGAAAGCATGATCTGGTTTCCTTCAGTGTCTTCGCACATAGCTAAATGGGGAGGTTCTCCGTTCTCTTCTTGAGGTGGGCTGGCACATTTACCTCCGGCGTTGACGATTTCTTGTGCCCCTTCAACTACATCGTCAGTGCAGAATGTTATACCTGTCCACGTGCGTTTACCTTCTCCTCCTCCGTGGATTGAGATGATAGCTTGGCCAACTTTCAGGTCAATTACGTGAGGATTTTCTTTTTCTATCAGTGCGTTAAATACAGATTGATAGAACTGGACAGCACGAGGGCGATCGGCTGCCCAAATTGTGTATTTGATGTTAGATATTTTCATGAGCTATTGAGTAGATTAATCTGTTTTAGAGTGAAAACTTAATACTGGGGTATGAACTAGTTGTAGTTCAGTGCAGAATTGAGGCTTTTTCTTGATGTTTTATATATATTTTAACTATTCTATTTCCCCAAGTTTAAAATCTTTTGGTTTTTTCTTAATAAGAGTTCCGATTTTTTCAGCACCTTGGGTGTTGCTGAAAAAATGCCAGGTTTTTGAGTTTAGTTTTTTGATACGTAGTTGCCTGGTTTTCATAGACTTCACTTCATCTTCTTTTTTTAAATTGAGAGTCAAATTCACATAGAAGTGCTCTATTTTGCCATCCGAAGAGTATTCTGTGAATTTTCCTGACGCGGTGGACATAAAAGACAGATTTGCGTTTTTGAAATACTTGATTGTTAAAACGAACATTTTTTTGAATTCGTCCTTACCTCCTTCTATTTCTAGAATTTTTGAGTGTGTGCGATTCAGCATTGTATTAAAGTTATCCAAGTAAATACTTTCATGAATGCTTTAAGTACTAAGGGAATTTGCTAGTGCTAGGGCTTTTCAGCGAGAGAGGAGAGTTCTTACAAAGTATCTTTTATCGCTTCATTTATTAGCTGATAATTTAGTGAAAACTAATGAATTTTCAAAAAAAAGACACTGTTGAAGTGAAATGAAAACCCAGTTGACGCAATAAAAGGGTGGCAAGGCAGGGTGGAGTTTGCTAATATTACAATGTAAATACGAGAAATCGTTAATTTAACCTGAAAAGACTATGCTACCAAAACCTACACACGAAAAAGAAAGTCTAACCGTAAGAAAGTTACATACGAGCAAAGGATTTGCTCTTGTTGCCACTCTTTCGATTTTATCACTTACTGTCATTATAGCTCTTGCTATGTTGTCTCTGGCCGAGACATCGTTGAAGTCATCAGGACACAATGGTGCTATGGAAAAAGCAAAAGCAAATGCAAAAATGGCACTTGCACAAGCGATTAGTGAATTGCAGAGGCTCTCAGGTGCTGATACGCGAATTACTGCACCTGCGGATATTTTAGTAAGTGGAGCACCGGCTTTGACTGGTGTCTGGAAAAGCTGGGAAGGAACAAATCATGATGATATGGGACGCCCAGTCACTCCTGATTACGGAGTAAAAAGCTTGCCCTCGTCTAATGCTAGTTCTCGCTTTCTTGGCTTTCTTGTTTCAGGAGCCAGTAATGCGGAAGATCCGATAGCAGCGGACTTGTCTAATCTTGTTTCATCAACTGCTTCAAATAGTACAGTAGCCTTGCTATCGACAGGTAGTTTAGGAAGTAATGTAGGTCAAGTGCATGTTCCACCACAAATGTTCGAAGGTGGCTCAGGTGGCGATTCAGGAGCTTACGCATGGTGGGTCAGCCCGGAGAATCAGAAAGCGAGACTGATGCAGCCGTATCTTCCACAAAGTGACGATGCTGTTGGTTGGGCGGGATTGGCGAAATCACATTCGGTGCCAGATACTGGAGAATTTGGTCTAAATGCTTACAATAGTAATAAGGAAGATTTTGTTCCAAATACAACTGGCCCTTCTAAGCCGATAGCTAAAGTGGTATCTCGAGATACAATGTCTTTACTCGGTTCTACGAACGCAACGGGTCCGAATTTAAATTTTCATGATTATTCACCAAATGCGGTGGGTTTGTTAACGAACTCAGCGACAGGTGGCTGGAGGAAGGATCTGTCTATTTTGAGTGAAAAGTGGAATGATATATATGAGGTGTCGCGGTATGTAGACAATGGTATTCCTTACAGAACAAGATCTAGTGTGGAACTTCCGCTCTTTCGTTATGCTCCTGAGGCCAATGAGACATCTACAGTGGGGTTACCACTCAGAGAATCATATGATCTTGATCAGTCAAGTTTGTATCCGTGGAATGACTACCAAGTGATCGGGGACGCGAAGTATCCTGTAACATATCATGCCGCTTCGGCTTCTTGGCAATCACTTGTGAATTTTGCGACCTATTACAAGAAATTGACTTTTAATAGCTCCTTTAACAAGCATGAAGGCCCTTTTGGGTGGAATACAAGTATCACTCATCACCGTGGAGGCACACCTCCTAATCGTAATTTCTATAGATACTATCATGGTGTTGAGCTTAATCCAATAGTGGCTAGAGTTCAGCTTGTCGTCCAAGTTCAGGCTATTCCTGATCCAAATCCTAATAATACTACTCCAGAAGAATCTTACCGTGTTAACCTTAGATGTGTTCCGGTCGTTACCTTATGGAATCCATATAATGTTGCTATTGATAAGAAACTGAAAGGAGCAACATATGTCAAACATGTAGACAAGGACTTTGGAATTGGTACTCAGCGATCACTTCCTATTACAATGTCTATTATTAATGGTACCGTACCTCCTGCAGGAGGCTTTACAGGAAGATATAGATTACTTAACGGTGGTAACTCGTTAACGGTTGATGGTAAGTTAGCTGGTGAAAACTTTAATCACCTATACGATTATAATATTACACAGAATAAAGCAGCTGATAGAAAGTATACAGGGAGATTTTTTGGCGATTTACGTGCTGTGACCGCTTGGCTGCCCATAGAGTTTAATTTGCAACCTGGTGAGGCAAAAGTGTTTACTCCTGCGTCTAATAGGTTTGGAGCGTGGAGTGCGGGAACACGCTTGAAAGAAGGGTATGCAGCAGGTGATGATGCTGGCCTTTCTGTAGTTGAGCCTGACTTAATTGATCCGAATAACTGGCATTCATATAAACATTTACATAGAGTGCCTACAAGCGGTCCTTATAAACTTTTACCAGCTCACCAACTAAGATTTTCGTTGAAGTCGGATCGCTACACCAAGATCTATAGTAACACGATATCTAAGGACCCAGGTGGAGGCACTTTCTTTTCTGTTGGAACAGCAAATTGGCCAGTCGATGATCAAGCTGGTATTGAGAACGGTGAGGTTCCTAAGGGAACCAGCTATCTTCGTTCTGTTATGGCTGTCAATCCTCATATGGATTGGAACGAATTGTATTGGCCAAATGATGATCTTGCGGAAATTCAATACAACGTCTCTGAAATATCTCCTGGAAATGGTAATCCTGACTGGACGAATATCTTCTCAATTTCAGTGGGTCCTAGATTGACCATTGGGGCTGGTGCCGGTAATCCTGCGAATCGCCCAACTAAGGGAATGGTTCAGAATAGCCCGTTCGCTTTGAATAGTCTCTCTCTTCCTCAAAAGGAAGCACGTTACCACCCTGGTAATAATCCTTTTGAGATGTCTTACAGCACAATGTCACTCAATAGTGATTTGTCACCTGAAGTCGGTAATGCTGGTTACATTGCGACGGGTTTCCAATCAGGAGAAGGCCTTTCTAATATGGTAATGTCTGAGTTCCCTCTCACTCCTATTGCTTCTCTTGCTGAGTTGCAAAGTTGGAATGTTCGTGGAGGTAACCCTTTGCCTCCTTTCCAACATAATCTTATCGGTAACAGTGATGCAACGCCGCTTATTCGTAAGAACGACATTTTACCTAATGCGTTATTGACAGCAGATGCAGAGAAAAACCTTCAGCACGATGATGCTTATTGTTCAAACCACCTTTTGTTTGATGATTGGTTCTTTTCTTCTATCGCACCAAAACCAACGGATTTCGGAGGAACAATCTCTAAGACTATAGATGTAGTTTACAAAGATTTCTTGGAGGGAACAGGTAAATTAGTGAACCGTGCTTATAGACCAATTAGAGAAGATCGTGGACTTACTAGTGCTCAGGTGGCTGCTCGAGTAGATGAAATGGTCAATAACGTTGATGAAAATGGCTTTTTGAAAATTGCTTCGCGCTTAGAGGTTGATGGGATGTTCAATGTCAATTCAACGTCAGTGAAAGCTTGGCGTGCTCTACTTGGACATTCCCGTGGCAAGCGAGTGGCTTACCACACTTCTAATGGGATTGAAGTTGACCCTAATACTTATGACCATGTGGTGTCACGTAACTCTATTGCTTCAGATGTCAAAGCTGGTGTTGCTTCTGGTGCTGGTGCTACTTTCCCGAATGGTTCGGAGTATTCTGGATTCAAAACCTTCAGTAATGAACAACTCGATGAATTAGCTCAAAACATCGTGGATCAAGTTCGCTTAAGGGGACCTTTCCTTTCGCTTTCAGAGTTCATTAATCGCCAGCTTAGCACGGACGAAGACCTAGCTATTGCTGGTGCACTCCAAGCTGCACTCGATAGTCTTACTGATGACCCTAATGCGGTTCTTAAGGATGTTGCCAATCAGCTTTCCGAAGAAACAATGGACGTTAGTGACCCTAAAATAGCTGATGTTGGTTATGCTTTTAATAGAGCAGCTGAGGGTTACACTACACACGGTTTCCCAGGTTGGATCCGTCAGGCTGATATCCTTCGACCACTAGCTCCTGTCCTCTCTGCAAGGGATGATACGTTTACAATCCGTGCTTATGGTGATGCAAGAGACACCGACGGGAAAATTATCGCTCGTGCTTGGTGCGAAGCTACAATACAGAGATCCCGTGATTTTGTTAATAAACGAGAAGATGAAGCCGATTCTATAGAACCTCCTGTAGATGCTCTTAATTTGGAGTTCGGGAGGAAATATAAGATGATTTCGTTCACCTGGCTCAAGGCTAGTGAAGTTTAAAAATTGAAATATATAAAAATGAAATTATTAACTCTACTATTCTTCTCGCTCCTATGTGTGCATGGCTTTGCTCAAGAAGTGTCAAAGCCCCGCACTTGCAGAGTGCTGTTTGTCTCAAAACCAGCCAGTGCTCCGGAAAAAGCATATTTGTTCGACGGGCAAGTATCTAAGGAAGTAATTTTGCCTTCACTCAATTTGTCTAAGGTGATAGAGCTCCCACCAGGAAATATTACGGTGGGCTTTAGCCCGAAACCACTGGTAGAGGGTGAGTTGTTTCCTCCAGGTGCTCCTAAGGCTAGAATACCCGAAAATTATTCAGATATATACATGCTGCTGTTTCCTGACCCAAAGAACAAAGTACTGCCTTTTAAAATAAAAATTGTTAGTATTGATGGCTATAGAATAAAAAAAGGACAAACTTTGTGGATAAATACTTCAAAATTTCAGATTTTAGGAAACACAGGCCAAACTGACTTTGTTCTTCCTGCTTTCAAATTGAAAGTTACAGATCCGCCTTTACGGAAGCATGGTTTTTACCTTGCAAAGTTTAACTATCGAAGTGATCCCAAGAAAAAATTTCTTCCGGTGATGAAGAAAAATTGGTGGTTTGATGCTAACAGCAGACATTTGGGGTTCATTATCGATAGAGGTGCTCGTATGCCTAGGATTTATACTATGCGAGACAGAAGGCCTCCAGAACCACCTACACCATAGCGTAAAGGTTGCGTAGTATATAAAATCAATTTTTACTGTATTGATTCTTTAATTTGAATAGCAGTTAGGGTACTTAAAGTATTCTAACTGCAACTTCTTGCTCATAGCCTCTTTTGCGCCATTTACGCATGGTGCTATAGTCAGAGAACCCTTGTTCTTTTAGGCGGAGGTAGGTATCCATTTGCATGACTTTGTTCCTAATCGCAATCCATTCGAACTTTCTGTCTGTCTCTATCAAGTATTCATAAAATGCCTTGATTTCGTTATTTTCGAACCCTTTATAGTGTAGTAGTTCGTCAAAGACAATAATGCATCCGGGTTTGATCATCGATTGAAGTTCATTGAAGATGGTTTTTGTAGAACTGTAGATATCGCAGTCAATATGCAAAAATGATAGGTATTTCCCTTCGTTTTGTGTGGCAAATTTTTTGAGTGTTGATTCAAAGTAGCCTTTGATGAGCTTGGCATTGTCAGGTACATTCGGCAACTTTCCTTGTAGAGAGAAATCTTGTTTCCAATCGTTTCTGCCATCATCAGGGAAGCCTTCGAATGAATCAAAGCCGAACACTGAAGTATTTGGGTATTTTTTGGCTATTAAGCGTATGGTTGTGCCTTTGTAGACACCAAATTCTGCAAAGATTCCCTTAGCATCGAGAATTCCCTTGCTGAGGACATAGCGTAAAGTGTCGTGTTTGGAGTAAAAAGTTCTCTTCAATAAAGGAATTTTGCACTCTTTCAACTTCGGAAGTTCGTCAGTTAAAAATCTCTTATAGTTAGTGTCCATTGCTATATTCTATACCACATCGCTTTTACCTAGTTACGCCTTAAAAGTTGCTACTCTTAATTCTTTCAGTTAGCAATGAAATAGTTCTTTGCTCAGAGTCCACTTATTTTAAGTAAAAGTGATTTCGAGACGTGTAGGAAGTTGTCTAAATAAAGATATTGTGCTTGAGGGGGAGATCACGATAATCTCACTTCCATGGCTTGGGAAAAGACAGATAAGAAAATCTTGGTTATCGATGTAGGTGGATCAAATATCAAGATACTAGCTACTGATATCGAATCGCGTATGAAAATTCCTTCCTGTAAAGAAATGAGTGCACAGGATATGGTAGATAAGGTGATTGCTGCGACGCATGATGCAGGTTGGGAATATGATGTCATCTCATTAGGTGTTCCTTGTGTAGTGAGAGATGATCGTGTTCAGACAGAGCCCGTGAACCTAGGTAAAGGTTGGGTTGACTACGATTTTTCTAAGGCGTTTGATTGTCCTGTCAAGTTGATCAATGATGCGGCTATGCAGGCGTATGGTTGCTATCGGGGGGGGGTAATGTTGTTTCTTGGATTTGGTACAGGGCTAGGCACTACGCTGATAGCCGATGGGACCATTATTCCACTAGAAGGGGGGCATCTTCCTTATGAGAAGACCAAGAGGAGCCTTGAAGACTATGTTGGTAAAGAAGGGCGTAAGCATTTGGGAGACGAAAGATGGCTTAAGCATTCCTTGCGTATTATTGAAGCTCTGCGCCACGCATTTTGTGCCACTGATCTAGTCATCGGAGGTGGCAACGCAGAAGATCTGAAGCCTTTTCCTGAAAATGCTCGTGAGGTGAATAACTCGGCTGCTTTCATTGGTGGGTTCAGGCTTTGGGAAGAATAATAGATGTTGAACAGACCTGAGAGTCAGCTTAATGTTCTTGAGGTTTTTCGTTATATAATTGCAGATCCAGAGTCACGGGCATGTGATGTAAATAAAATTGTGGGCACAGAGTTGAAGCGTTTAGGTCAAAAAATCTGCTTAAATATTGACGATTACACATTATCTATCCAGATGCAATTAGCTATACTCCTACGATCGACGAGCCGGATAGTTTTATTAAACAAAGCTATTCGAACGATACTTGATTGAGAATTTGAGATATCCATTTTTCGTGTATCTTTCCCACAGATAGCATTTTTCTAAGGCAATACAGCTTGTGGATTCCGGTGAGATTTGGATTAGTTTTGACTGTGGATTGAAAGCCTGTGACTGAGAGTAAACAAAACGATTATTGAAAAATCTTGCTAGTGCTGCGAATCAATTGTGTTCAGAAACAATAGGTTTTAGGGACGCGTAATTGGTTGTGGTGGGAGCAACGGGAAGGTCAGGTTACGGGAGAGAACGTGAAGGGGAAATTTTTGAATCTGATTTTGAACTGGATTAGTCTTGTTGACTTATGAGTTTATGCTATTCCTTAAATCACTTTTTCGGTATGTATGATTCAGGAAATAGAACAACTGGGCCTCGCGTTTCTCAGAGCAAGAGCTCGGGTAAACAAGGAATCAATTTTGTGGATAATCGTGTAAGCAAACAGCCTGCTTTTCAAGATAACAGGGTGGCCTCTGCTGAGGTGGCGCAGTTGCAAACTCAGATCAACCACACTGCCACTACTGTAACATGGCAAGGAGCTTCAGGAGCGGTAGGTAAGAAAATGGAAGCGAAGCTAGACCCGACCGATCCAGTAAAGGGTAGTGCCACAGATAGCGTGCTTTATACAGCCCTTGACCACAAAGTTGCTGAGTTCAATGTGGGGAAGTGGGCGAGGGGGCATTTGCTTAACCACGATCTGGGGGGATATGGAGTGCCACAAAATCTTTATCCAATTTCTTCGGGAGCCAATGCGCGTCATGCGCAGATCGTCGAATACCCAATCAAGAGAGCTGTTTCTAGAGCGAAGAAAAATAGAAGTGATCGAGCTGCTGGAATTCCTCCGGTTGAAGCTAAACCTGAGCATACAGGGGTAAATATACACTATGATGTGGAGGTGAAGGGGACTCCTGGTCATTCGCAGTTCCACTGTACGTGGAGTTATGCGAATCACGCTTTCATGCCATTGGGGGCACCTAACAAGAAGATTATTGCTAGTACTTTGAAGGATAGCGCCACGAGTTCTGTTGAGGATCCTTATTTTTCTGCCAAAGGACGTCCAGACGTGCTAAGTGGCTGGCGTCATGGTTACCGGAAGGGTACTATGGATGGAAGTGGCAGCGGTGCTAATGAGGTGGATCGAGTGAGTGGTCGCGCCGAGGTGGCGGGGCCTGCTGCGATCGATCCAGCCGATGTTGTTTCTGACCTTACTCTGACCGAGGAGCAGAAGAAAGAAATCCGGATGGGTAAACAAGCCTATCGAAAGCTCAAGGAGCGAGAGGCGATAAAGAGGCGTTTACATCAGAAAGAACTGGATAGGGCTGAAAGTGAGGCTTTTAAGAAGCACCTTAAAGATAGTGGTTTGGGTGAACTAAGGCGTAGTAAACGAGGTTTTCTTAAATCTCTAAATAGGGGAACGAGGGAAAAAATGTCGAAGGACGCCGACCTTAGGGCAGACAGTCAGGTATCTGCGGTTGTGAGCAGAAAGGAAGCCAAAGCCGCAAAACTACGTAAAAGTAGAGGTATGAACAAAAGTTCTGCTGAGACCAACCCGTTGGGAGAAGATGTTTAGGGGGGAAATGATAATTTTTCTCCTTTGCTCTAAAATTTTCTAATTGAAGGGCTTCTGCCGATTCGTGGAAATGGTAAATCATTTTCATAAGCAAAGATTTGTCAGGTGTTTTTATAGTTACGAATTATTGCGATTTTTTTGAAATGTCGTGTGAAGAGCCTGTTTTCTCTCTATCTATATACGTTTGAAATAACGTTTTTTTTAACCTTAAATACTTATAGGCTATTTAGGTTTATGATGAAAATTTTATCCGTTGTTCCAATGCTGGTTTTTGCGCTGGTCGGGTCTGCACTGGCAGAACTGCAGTCGTGGGCTAGCGAGGTGGATAAGACTGTCTCTGCTGAATTGGCACGTTTGGGACAAAAACCACGCTCAGGTATTGATGATTATACATTCTGTCGGCGTATCTACCTAGATGCGATTGGTCGTATTCCTACGATCGACGAACTGGATAGTTTCATCGTTGATACACGCCCGGATAGGCGTGCTCGACTGGTCAATAAACTTCTCAACTTAAAAGGTTATAATAGTCATTGGTATAATTACTGGGCGAACCTTCTGAGAGTGAAATATGTCGGCGATAAGTTACACCATCCTGGCAATTTTTCAGAATGGATTAAGGAGTCCGTGCGAAAGAATAAACCTTACGATAAGATGGTTCATGAACTGGTAAATGCGAAAGGCAAGCTTTACAAACCAGGTAACGGTGCAACAGGGTTCTATGCACGTGAACCGATGCCCTTGGATCATCTGGCTAATTCAGTTAAAACCTTCTTAGGCGTGAGCATTGAATGTGCACAGTGCCATAACGCTCCTACTGATAAATGGACACAGCAGGATTTTTATAAATTGGCTGCCTTTACTTCTAGGACGTATCTTCGAGTCGATCCTCTTCCTACTGACGAGAAGAAAAAATATGCTAAAGATCGTAAGATTCTGAAAAATAAGAGTTTCGATGAATGGATAGTTTACCGTGAGTCCTTACGTGTGCAACACGCGTCGATTTATGGTGACGGAACGGGATACTCTCGTCTTCCTCATGATTATGCATACCAAGATGGCAAGCCATTTAAGGTAATGTCAGCTGATGTTATTTTCGGCAAAATGCCGATCGTGCATTATAAAGTGTCGAAGAAAAAGGTGGAAACCCTGAAAAAGAAGCAATTTGGACCAGGGATAAACGCTCGGGAATCATTTGCCAACTGGATGACTTCACCAGAAAATCCAATGTTTACCAAAGCGACGGTAAATCGTTTATGGTATCAGGTAATGGGAACCGAACTTGTAGGTCCTATAGGCGATTTGCATGTAGATTCAATAGGGGAGCACCCTGCTTTAACAAATAAATTAGTTAAGATTATGAAGGCCTCCGATTATGATATGAAAAAATTCTTGGCAGTGCTTTTCAATAGTAAAGCTTATCAAAGCAAGGCATTGGCATTACAGGCGGAGCCGCCGGCTTACGTATTTGACGGACCAATTGTGCGTCGACTTCCAGCTGAAGTTGTTGTTGATTCGTTCCTCAGTCTTAGAACTTCCGATCCTGACGCATCCGTCCCGACTGAGTTTAGGTGGGACGGCTTTACTCATTTTTATGACAAGTCAGAGAATATGACGGTTAAGGATTTTGTCAATTACTCTACCACAGTCCCTGGGCGTGCTGCCTTCCAAAGGCATGAAGAAAAAGAAGCCAAAAAGCGAAATTCAAGTTTAGGCCCAAAATTACTTTGGCGAGCATCAGTCTATGGTCATCATGATGGAAAGCATCAGCCTTCTATACTGATGGGCGCATCTGATCGTGATTTGATAGATAGTGCCAATATGCAGCCAGACATTCCACAGGTTCTGTATTTAATGAATGGTGATCTCGAATGGTATGTGATCCGCAACCCCCAAACCTATATTCAGAGGAAGCTTCGTAGTGAAAAAGATCGAGGCAAGCGTATGGAAATGATGTGGAAGGCCATTCTTTGCCGTTTGCCGAAGCCGTCGGAGCGAGAACTCTTTAAGCATAATCAGCGTGATATTATGTGGGCATTACTTAATTCCAATGAATTTAAATTTGTAAGATAAAACCATGAATCGTAGAGATTTTATATATACAGCAGGCATGAGTGGAATGTCGTTGCCTTTTTTAAAGGCAGCTCCGGCAGCGGTGATAGCACCTCAGAGCAAGGCTAAGTCGGTGATTAACATTTTTCTCAATGGCGGTCTAAGCCAATATGATAGTTTCAATGTTGAAGTGGATAAAAAAGTGCTGGGGAAATCGGCCATACTTAAAAGTAATGTTGATGGTATTCGTGTTAGTAATTATTTTCCGACTCTGGCGAAGCAAATGGATAAGCTTTTGGTCATCAACTCTATGAAGACCAATCAAGGTGCGCATCCAGCGGGGATTTATAAAATGCTCACGAGTTATAACCCACGTTCATCGATTACTCACCCGGAGTTGGGTGCATGGATCAATAAAACTCTGACAACTGAGCAGGATAGTTTACCCAATTTTGTAAGCATCGGGAATGGTCGTTCTGGCACATCTGGCTTTTTACCAGGCCAATGGGCTGCGTTGCCTGTCAGAGACCCAAAAGCTGGGATTGACTTTTCAAGGCGGCATAAAAATGTTAGTGCAGATAAACTTGGCGAGCGCTTAGATATACTGGATTCTTTAAATAAAGACTTTGATCAACACTTTGGTACGCCAGATACACGATCATATGAGAATAGCTATGAGAACTCGCTGAAGTTCATGAAATCAAAAGACATCGATGCCTTTGAGTTAAAGAAAGAGAGTGAAAAAATAGTTAAACTCTACAATGACGATAAATTCTGCCAAGGCTGTCTTCTCGCTGGACGTTTGGTCGAGCGCGGCGTGCGATACGTAAAGGTGAATCTGGGGGGCTGGGATTATCACAATGCGATTTACGATAAATTTCCGAAGAACGCTAATCGTCTGGATAAAGGTCTCGCTTCATTACTCGAGCATTTGAGTCAAAAAGGTTTGCTGGAGTCTACTCTTGTTGTGGTGTCGACGGAGTTTGGTCGCAAGCCTGATGTAAACCCCAATCTTGGTCGTGATCACCATCCAGACGGTTTCACTTGTCTTATGGCTGGTGCGGGAGTCAATGCAGGTGAAATATACGGAAGCACTTCCAAAGATGGTGAATTTGCAGAAGATGATGTTCTAGATGTGAATGATTTCAATGCAACCATCGCATGGAGAATGGGTATTGACCCCGCACAGGAAGAAAAGTCTCCAACAGGTCGACCTTTTAAACTTGCTGATAAAGGCAAGGCCAGGAAAACTCTGTTTTCCTAAGTTGAGGTTCTTGTTTTATTCACGAAAAGTTGTTTTGTTGCAAGCTGTAGCCTTCAAACATAGCTTTGCTGATAACGACATAGCTGAGATCTTGTATATATTGAGATCACATGAAAATTTTCATTTTTTTAATGAGATCAAAGGTTCCTCGTTTTTGCAACTTGGTAGTAATATCGTCTTTTAGTGATTTCCATTGCTTTTCGGTCCAAAACTCATTTGGTTTCTTACTAATTTTGAGCATGTGACAAAGTGTTGTAGCGACAAAATTAGAAACGGTGAGTTTGTTTGAGTGAAAGCCAGCATGAGGCCCTTCCCACTTTTTATTTTTGCGATTCACTACTCGGAGTTCGTTGTCATTTAGGAAGCTAGCTAGACAAGCTATTCGTAACTCAATGTTTTTGTTTTCGATGTAGAGATAATCGAACGGATTCATGAGCTCCATCTTGAAACCTACTTTACATTTTTTAAGTTGCTTTATGTAGGTAGACCAGGCCTTCTCACTAGAAGACACCATAATGGTGTGAGCAAAAACATTGTAGTCGTTGGTCCAGTATGGAGCATTAACATCGGAAGGAATGGTTTTTATAAGTGTTATCAACTCTGCTGTGACTTCATCTTCTCCGAGTTCCAGCATATTTCTTACGTATTTCATCCTTTTTAAACCTTTCTTTCCTTTAAAATGGCTTTTGAGGATTTTGATTTTGATTTTCTTGGAGATTTGAGACTTGAGGATTAAACTAAGAGCCTTTTCAAAAGACACTTTTGCAGTTAGCTGCGGTATGATTTTTTCAATTGCTTTAGGGTTTGTGCTCAGAAGTATTTTTAGAATGGTGGGATTGATTTCACCATCGGCAGTAAAGAGTTTAGATTTGAAGTAGTTTAGGGAGGATGAAAAATTTTGCTGTTTGAGCCATTGATTCCAATCTTTTACTGAATTATGTTGTCTATCAATTGCTGTCATTGAGTATAAAATAGGTTCTACTATTGTTCCTATTCTGACGACAAATGTCGGTTGTTTCATTATTCCTCCACCCATATGAGATGTGAGGCGTTTATCGCCTACCAGCGATACTAGTTCAGGGATTGCTTTGATCCCGAACGAGTAGATTTGATTTTTTAATTTTAGATACTCTTGAGAGTTTGGTTCTTTAGAACGACTAAGTTTAAGTATGATATCTTGAACAGATCCGGGTATAGGAGGTATTGCTTTGGCAGTGAGCTGAAGATCATCGATAAAGGTGCTTCTTGTTTTGGAGAAGTAGCCATCGTCAAATAGAGAAGGAAACTCTTTACGGAGTTTAGTAAGTTGTTGGGAGGCTTTTTTTAAATCGCCATTTGGCTTAATAGCCTCATGATAATAATAGTCGAAAGCTATTCTTGCGAAAAGAAGTTTATTGCCTTCTGGGACACCTTCCATGACTTTTAGACCATCTGAAAATTCTGCTTTTTTGAAAAGGTTTACGAACTTGTGTGCTTTATCCTTGAGGCCAAGCCTAGTGCATTGGATAGCCATTGCGAAATTACTAATATGCCCGTCATTTAAAATGTAACCTTTGAGGGCTGGTTTTGGTTCAGTAAATGAGAATGAGCGTGCAGCTGGGCTGAATTCATTTTCTCCTTCTTCACACCAGCGGTAAGAGAAACCAGCCATTATCTTGATGTTTTTCTTGTTTTTAGAGTCTATTAGGAAGCCTGATATATAGATGTAGGGATCGTGGGCGGTTGATCGGTTGCCAATGACAGAACTCCAACCAGTGTTCCCCAGAATAAGTTTAGCGGGAGTGGGTGGTTTTGGTAGTTCGTATTTATCCGCAAGTTTGGCCAGTATGTCAAGGTCGCCTGGGTTGGCGGAAGCTAGAGAAGTTAATAGAAGGAGAGGCAGAGTTTTGTGCATGGCAACAGAGTATTTTAATCGGTGTTGATAGACAATGAAAATCTAGTTAGTTGATAGAGTGATTTGATCTTTATAATGCTATTGCATCGATGAAGAGGGGGCTTTCTTCGATAATCAATAGGATTTGACTATGTGCTAGTTCATTTTTTATTTAAAAGTGTATCTTATTTTTTTGTCGTTTGTTTTAACGTAGCAATAAGGTAGTCAGTAGCTGTTTTATATTTAACATTAGGAGCCCCTGGGTAGACTAATTCACATTCGAGACCGTTTTTTAAACAGTGTTCCTGTAGCTTTAGCCCAAAATTTGATGTGTGAGTGGGATCTTTCTGCTTCTTGCCGATAGCTGGAGGATTTTTGTAAAACAAGGCTGCAGGCGGATCATCGGCAGTCACTAGTGCATAAGGGGAATATTCAGCAATCCAAGGAATAATAGTATCGCGTTCAGCTAAGAACTTCGCAAAGTTGTTCTTACCAAATGCATGCCCACCGTAGCGACTATTAGGAGTCCATTCCTTCATTTGTTTAGGGTCTAAGGTCGTCTGAGCTCCCTTGACAGCAGCGCACCAGAGTCTAGTCGATTCTCTCTCGATAGGGTCCTTGCTTTTTGGGTTACCAAGATCATCATGATAAAGTATCCAGAGGCTGGAACAGGCTCCTGCTGAGCCACCTGCAGCTCCAATTCGTTTTTTATTAATATTCCATTCCACAGCCTTACTTCTAACAAACTGTAGGGCACGAGCCGCATCATGTAAAGGAGCCTTAACGGGGGGGACGACCCCCTTGGTATGAGCCATGAGGCGATAGTTTATCGCAACCACGGAGATTCCTTCCTTTAATAAAGCTGATGGATCGGCAAAACGGTCAAGCCGTTCTTTACTTCCACCTTGCCAGCCACCGCCGTGGATAACGAATACTAGCGGTGTTGGTTTTTCTGATTTTGCTTTCCAAAAATCTAACACATGACGTTCGTGCTTTCCATACTTTATCCCTGATTGTGTGGGCTTTGGCACATTCTTAGCATAGGCTGGGGCTTGTTTTGTTTTTTTCGCTTTGTTTTGTGCGTTGATTACTGCAGGGCCGGTAAGTAAACCAATCGTGCATGTAAAAACGAACATAGGGTGCAGTGTTTTCATCTGATATTAATTGTTCTCAAGTTTAGAATTACCTATATTTACGCGAATGGTTAAAAAAGCCAGTGAAATCTCTAGTGGTATGGAATAAGTGCGTTGGCTTTTTGTTTGAATTATTTATGTGTCTTCAGAGATTATTTAAAATAGATATTGGAAATACAGCTAGTAATGGGCAAGTTTTATTCCTTGTCTAGGTCCAGAACTTGTTTGCTCGTTCTGTAATTTTGAGCGTTTATCAGAGTATTTTATCTATTTATGATCAGGGTGCTGGAGAGTTTAATAGGGAAATGATTACATACCTGGCGACCGCTCTCATTTGACTGTCACAACTGCATGCCAACAGAGGACTTCACCTGGTGCCCACTCGAGCCGTTTTTTTAACGACTTTTCAAACTCTTCTATATAATCGAGTGTTACACCCGCATCGATTAGATTTTTTTTATGCAAGTGGATCTGTCCGAGCATCTCTTGAAAGTTCTTAGGCAGGTAGTCGCTCCAATCATGAGTAAGAGGCTGTTGAAACCCACATTTTTTAATATCTTCTAGGGTATCTATGATATTCGACCATTTGGATATCGCGTTTACAGAGGAATAGATCTTGGCTTGTTCGTTAGAGACTTTGTCCGATAGCATGATGTCGGTAAATGCCATCACTCCATTATACTTCAGGCATCTGTAAGCTTCTTTAAACACTCTTTCTCGTTCATAAGCATGGCAGAACGCTTCTTGACTCCAAACTAGATCAAATGTGTCACTCCATTCTTGAGGGAGTTCCTCGTAAGATCCTGTCCAGGTGGTAATATTGTCAGAGATTCCTGCCTGTTCGGCAGAGGCGATGTTGATTTGGTTGAATCTTGCACTGAGTTCTACACATTGAACATTAGCCCCCGTTTTTTTAGCGAGAAAATGAGCTGCGCCACCAAGTCCTGAACCTAACTCTAAAATCCTCAGCGGTGGATGTTGTAGCCGTTCATGGGCGTAGTTGAGCAATGTCTCTGTAGCCGCAGTTGTAGCTGTGCTCATATTATCGCTAGGGTTTCGATAGATTCCGTAGTGAATCACAGGTTTACCGTCTCCCATCACCTGTCGATAGAATGAAATGCCATTGTTAGAGGCATATTGATTGAGGATACTATTTTGGTGATGAGTTTCGTTCATTGAATATTAATTGCTTGTAGAGAGATGGATCTCACCACAGAGAGAGTGATCCAGTAAAGAGAAACCATCATCTGAGGCCCATGTTTTTACAGACCATAGTTTAACCACTTTGATAGGTTCATCCATCGTAAAGGGTGTTAGAGTATGGTTTGTTAATAGACATAGATCTGGTGCATGATCTTCACCGGGGAAGTGTGGCCATTTCAGTATCCAACGGTACCAGGGTTTTTGTATGCAATTGTTGATTGCTTGAAAATGCTGCAACAATGGTAGGGCTGGGTGATCACTTTTAGGGTGAATTACCCATGCTGGACTTTCACAGCGGTTATTGTTTCTCTCTGGGAGATCGGGAGATGGAGCCTCAGAGCTATAGAGTTTGTCTCGCTCGTCTCGATTGGCAAGCAGTCCCCATACCCCTGTTTGAGCAATTTTTTTGTCTTGTTCCACTTTGGGATCGAAGCCTTTGTGAAGATTAAGAATCATGAGAGATGTATGAATGTCTGTGATCACCGTGTCATGAGGCGAGAGCTTAGTGACGGGCAGGAAATACTGTTTTCCTGAAGTTGTTTCAATAGTGTAACTATACATCCGCATCAGAGGAGAGTCCCACCATGCCATAAGGTGATCAGAGGCATCTGCGAATGGATTCCCTGCTGTAGTCTTATTTTCTGAGCGATGTGAGGTCAGCCACTTTGTGCGTACTAAGCCTACCCAGATGGCAGCAAGAATCCACGCAATTAGCGCCGCTAGCACTATATGCGGAGAGATGGCTAAGGTGAAGGGTTGTGAGAAGATGTAGAGAATACATAGGTGGTTTATGAGATAGTGCCAGCAAGATAGACCTGTCAGAAGGAGGATCATGAGATGGAAAGCAATGGCTATAGAATAGAGGTAGAGTGGAGCATTTTCATGAAGGAGCACGAAAAGCCACCCTATTTCTATGCCCCAAGCAGCCCAGCAGATAGAAATCCTGTATTTGGCGACTTGTTGATAAATTTTGAGCCACGTGGATTTGTCTTGTCCTAGCGTCCATCCCCGCAGCCACGCATTGCTAAAGAGGTATTGAATACGGTTGCAGTTCATCCATTCATACCAACTTTTTCCTATCGCATTTTTTGCGAGAGCGTGGTTGATGTAGTAGGAGGCTTGATGGAGAATGAGGGCAGTTAGAACAAGCTGATCTTGAGATTTGGGAAATATAAAATGTGTAACAGTGAGCGTGCTAATAAGGGAGCAAGCCGATGAGCGCGAAAATTCAAAGCCAAGTAAATTAGAATAGCCAGGACTGAGTCCCCAAGAAGCCAATCGATACTGTAGCAGGCAGGTGCAGAGAAGGGATACTACTAGCCAACCAGGATGCCAATAAACCAAAATAGCTAAGCTTATAGTGACTATGTGCCAAACGCCTACAGGTCGACCAGGATCAAATCTACCCACTGTCGCGAAGGCTAGCTGAAGGGCAGTCACCGTAGCTATAATCTGTGTCACGGGTAGCTCATTCCAGTTCGAAAATTGGAGAATTACCAAGGAAGTGAGAATAGGCAGCCAGAGGCAGTAATAGAGGAGAGTTTTTTTTATTCTGTTATCGTTGGCTTCCCAACAGGAACGATATACGAGTAAAGAGAGGCCCTTACCTAGTAAGAAACTACCAGCGATGATAAGAGCTTGGATCATGAGATTTGATGACTCTTGCCCATTCCCCAGTGTTTCACCACGAAGCCTTCCTGCTCTGCGGAGTGCATGAGGTGTCTTCGAATCTGTTTTGGTAGTTCTATTTCCAAGAGAAAATGCTGGTTGTCAGGGGTGATTGAGATGCGAATTCCAGATGAATTTCTTGCTAGAATAATGCCGAACTGAGCCTTACCGTAGCCAAAGTCAAGATTAGCAATGGAATTAGGGACAATGTTTATTTGTAAAATGCTCTCATCATTCTTCCATTGAAGAGGACTTCCTTTTTTCTCTGCCGCTTGTACTTGGGAAAAAACTTCCGCAATTTCATCAAATCCTTTTCGACTTGTTAGATGTTTCCAGTGCTCAGTCATCTTCTTCACCGAGTCAGAGAGCGGATAGTGGACGAAGCATCCACAATTGCCTGTGAAATCCTCTGGAAAATCTTGAATTCTTCTCACATCACACCACACGGCTAGCTCTTTTAATTCAGGTCTAACCTTTTTGCATTCTGCACCGAGCCAAGCTGCTAGATGGATTTTGGTGTCAATGAGTGAGCTGGTATTCCACAAGGATTTAGCGCCGTTCATATCGATGGTGAATATTGAGGTGTTATACTCAGTCCCAGAAGGAGTGTCATCATGTGCTGAGCGTAAATCATTGGCTGGCTCATAACCTCTGGGAGTAATTTCATTGATGGGGTCTTTGGTTAACATCAGCAGCTCTCGATCATGCCGTGGCGTGGAGATGTTTTTACCTATACTTGAAAGAATTGCAGATTTCAAAAAGAGACCGAATCCTGTCCCATCGACGACACAGTGTGAAACACGTACTCCTATGACGGTTTGATTTAACTCAGGGAAATGTACGATGCGAGCTCCAAAAAGATAGCGCTTTTCCTTCCAGCTGATCTCATTTGGCATGAATAGTTGGTAGAGGCTTTCAATTGGCAGTTGTTCAAGCGAGACTATATCTATTGGGCTATCGCAACTGGCGATTTCAATGCTCAGGTTTCTGTTTGCGGCGATGACCCTCCATGTGTTCACACAAAGGGTTCCTGTTAAATGGGGGAAATGTTCCAAACCTGCGTTCAAGAGGAGAGCAACCTCTGCACTCGGTATGATTCCTTGGAAAGCCCCAACCCACATGATATCTTTAGGAAGAGTGTCATAAGAAGAGAGTGCAATTGGGGTGAAATTGCGTGCTGATATTTTCTCTGGGTGGTAATGTTGCAGCATATTAACAAGTAGTATAGAATTATACCTTATGGAAAAAGCACAAAATTGAAGTGAATAAAGGGCGTTTTGTTCAAATATACAGTCAGCCTTGTAGACCCTCAAGAATAGCTCGATAGATGCAAAAACTGTTGAAAAAGTAGTCTAAATAGTGGAAACTGTCTCTCTTTCTGCTCATAGGAGCTCGGAGTTGAGTGTTGTTGCTTTTCCGGCGTCTAAGAATTGGCATTAGCGTAGAAAGGTTCTTGTGCTTGTTGAAATTTTAGTAACTGTGTTGAACATGAAGCCATACGAGAATCTTGCGAAGTCAACCATTGACAGTGGAACTGTTTTTTCACTTCACCGGCATGATGGCCATTTCTATCTCAAGTACAATGGATACGAGCTGATGAGTACGGTGTATACTTATTCTGAAGAGCTGTTGGCTGAGATCGGCTGTAGTTCGATTAGAAAAGGAGCTGGAGCTCGAGGCTCTTCCCCGAAAGTATTGATTGGAGGTTTGGGGCTTGGGTTTACCCTAAAGAGGACTCTAGAGTTGGTGGGAAATCCGGCGAATGTTGATGTGGCTGAGCTTATGCCTCCCCTTATAGAATGGAATAAGACGTTTTTAGTCGAATACAATGGCCCTTTGCTCGAAGATCCTCGGACTAATGTGATTCAGGGTGATTTGTTTGATATTGTTCATAGAGCTTCGAATAATAGTTATGATGCTATTTTACTAGATATTGATAATACTCCAGATGATTTGATTACCGACGGCAATGATCGTCTCTACACGGCTAGTTTCTTGCAAAAACTTCAAAATATCCTAAAGGTAGATGGGGAAATTTCTTATTGGCTGTCAGAACCTGCTCCGAAGTTTAAAAAATTATTGGGAAAAGTAGGCTTTAAAGTGGAGCAGCATGCAGCGAAGCCTCATGCTAAATCCAAGCGTGCGAGGCATTGTATTTATGTGTGCTCACGGAGAAAGAAAAAGTAAGATGAATTATGAAATTATTGCTTGTTAGCGTTTTTGTCTCGATGTTTTCTTTGCTTGTTGAAGATGCGTTAGCTGGAAGTTCTCATCGTAGTATAACTCCTACGAAGAAATGGACAAAAGCTCCGGATGATTTTCTCAAAAAGCGTTGGAATATTAATAAACTCAAGGAAGTCGAAAAACACTGGAACGAGATGCATAAGAAAAAAATGTCTAGTGCTCTCATGGTAGTAGACTCAGGCTTCGTTGTTCTCCGGCTAGGGAAGGTTGACAAGCCTCTGAGGTGCCACTCCGTGAGGAAAAGCTTCCTCAACGCCCTCTTCGGTGTTCTGCATACGGAGAAGAAACTAGATCTATCTCAAACACTTGGTGAACTGAAAATTGATGACCGAACCGCCCTCAATGCTCAAGAAAAAAAGGCTAGGATTGGAGATCTTCTGAAATGCCGATCGGGAGTGTATCTTCCTGCCGAGTTTGAGACCTCTGGCATGAAAGAGAAGAAGCCCAAACGTGGCTCCTTTAAGCGTGATGAGTATTATTACTATAACAATTGGGATTTTAATGCACTAGGAGGAATTTACCGAAAACTCACCAGCTCCGATTTGTTCAAAGATTTTTCTATGGATATCGCCAATCCTATTGGTATGCAAGATTTTGATTACAAGCGTGATTGTAGGTATTGGCACGATTCGGCTGATGACCTTAAGTCACAGTTTCCTGCGTATCGATTTAAGATGAGCGTAAGAGATCAAGCTCGATTTGGGCTGCTCTTTTTACAACGCGGAATGTGGAATGGGCAAACGGTATTAACTGATGAGTGGATAAAAATCAGCACAACAGCGTATTCTAACCATCGTTCAGATCCAAAACAGTTAGGGGCAGGAAGTGGGTATGGTCTACTATGGTGGATTAGTGATACGGGTTGGTTATTTGGTCAGAAGTTTAACGGGCAGCCTTATTCAGCACGTGGAAATCGAGGCCAGTTTATTGGGGTTGTTCCGTCTGAGAAATTGGTGGTCGCACATGCCAACGACTCTTCGATAAAAGGTGCACAGTGGTCTAGGAAAGAGCGGAATAAGTTGATGCAGTTAATTAAGTCCGCTATGGCAGCTAGGTGAAGTAATTCAGTCATGGGAGGTGCTTATAAGCACGAGAGGTGACATAAATTGCTGAAGCGTTCTGAAACGCATGTATTGATTTGTTTAAGAGAAACCAAGTTCGATTTTTGTTTATGCATAAAATTGTATTTTATTGGTATTATAATTAAAAATTATTTTATAATTGTGGAGAATATTTTTGAAGCATATGATGAGCATTATGAAATTTACATCTCTTTTCAAGAAAGAGAATGTGATAGAGATTCGATCCTTTTACGTTTTCATTAAAGCTCTTTGTGATACCCCCCTGAGGTTGGCGTTGATATTCTTTTGGGTAGGGATTGGGATGTGGTTTAGTGTTTTTATTAAAGAGGGCGAAACTAGTCTGTTTGATCCTGTTATGGCTGTAATACTTGCTCCCATGGCTGTATTTTTCTCTCCGTTTATTAGTGGATGGTATGGATTATTACATGTTGCAGCGATTGCAGCTGCGACTGTTCCGGGGAAAAAGGTGCTCTATAGCTACCAACGTTGGCCAGAGTATTTGCAGTTGCTTGCCCTTGGCATCTTCGTGCCCTCGAATAGAATCTACGGTGAGTTTGCTTGGATCCCTTGTTTGATAGCATTAATATTGACTCTATGGAGTTTTTCTTTTGTTAGAAAAAGGTTCATTTCAAATAAGCGAATTTTGGGTCCTAGGCTGCAAACTGAAGGTTACGAGTATGCCGTATTGAATGAAGAATTGGCGTTTCGTATATCGAAATTTCTAAGAAGTGAAGGTTGGCATGTTATTGATACCGAGTGGTTTAAGGAAAATAAATATTTACTCTATGGCAATGGGGATGAAGAAGTTGTTTTATTGGAGGAGTCAGGTACGCCGGTTAAAATTGGTGGAAGTGAGGAAGTTGTTGATTTACTTTTAGATGAAATGATTCAGAAGGGACTTGATCGTCCTATTGACCCAAACGAGGAAATAAAGTCGATTTTTATGACTTGGGAGGAAGCTGCTCAATATTTACCGAAGATGAAAGTAACATCTTCGAAAGACTCTGAATCGAGCGAAGAGGTTCCTGTTTCATAAGGGCTGTCTGAGAGTGATGTATTGACGGTTAAGTTTGGTTATGAAATATTCTTGGTATGGAACAACCTAGGAAGACTGGTCGAAATTTGATTGTATGCTGTGACGGAACAAATAATCAGATTGAAGGTTCTCCTACTAATGTACTTCGATTGGCTTCAATTTTAGAATCTGAGAGCGATGAGCAAATTGTTTATTATGATCCTGGCGTCGGAACGTTTGCTGAATCAGATATTCGCTCTCCGATCAAGAATAAGCTTTATCGTTTAAAAGGATTGGCTTTTGGAGCGGGGTTCAAAACGAACTTGATGGAAGCTTATCGTTTTTTGATGGAGAACTATCAAGAGGGGGATCGTTTGTGCTTCTTTGGATTTAGTCGAGGTGCGTTTACGGTGAGAGCTTTAGCGGGAATGATTAAATTTTGTGGATTGTTAGATAAAGAAAGAGCCAATCTTTTAGAATATGCAGTGTTGGCATATATTGCAGCAGACTGGGACACAGGAGCTAAAATTAGAGAAAAGTTCTCAGTGAGAGGGTTGAAAAAAATACATTTTCTTGGCTTGTGGGACACGGTAAGCACTCTAGGATTTGTGTATTCACAGAAGTATCTGCCATATACAGCAAATAATAATATGATTGTGAGTATTAGGCATGCGGCGGCTCTAGATGAGAGGAGATCTAACTTTGATCTTAACCGACTGGGAAGAAACAAAAATACGGACTTGAAGGAGGTTTGGTTTCCTGGAGTACATAGCGATGTCGGAGGAGGCTATGAAGAGGAACGTAGTAAGTTGGCTTACCTGCCTTTATTTTGGATGGTAAAGGAATTTGAGGAGGCTTTAGGTCAGAAGGGTCTGTGGGATGAAGGCGAATATAGAAAATTGTTTGGAGTGGCTGCAGATGAAAAGCGGCTCTCAGTGAGCCCTAGCGAACCTTGTAATGAATCGATGGTGGGGTCGTGGAATATCATGGAGTTGCTACCACTTAATAGTCCACTAAAGCCTTGGGTGTTTCGAGTGCATTTATGGAGTAGAAGAAACTTGTTTAAACAAGGTGGGATCGTTGTGCACCCCATTGCTTTTGACCGTGAAAATATACTATCATCAAGAAAATACTATTACAAGCATATCAAAAATATGTGCAGTAGTGGGGAATCTATTGTGAATCCTTACACGGACGAGATGGAAGCTAAAGTTTGTGTTCTGTCTGAGGAGGAAAGCTATTATAAGAAGGGAGATTTGATCGATAGGGCTAAGGTTCTTGTCCCCTCTAAAAATGTGGGTATTGGTATTAAACTGAGCACTTTTGTAATTTCCTGTCTATTGATCCTTGTATTAGCTGGGATAGGTTCTGGCTTTTGGCACGAATGGTTGGGAGCAATTGTGTTGAAATGTTGGAGTAATATTCTTGTTCAAGGAGTAGTTTATTTGATGTTAGCGTTTTTAGCATTTAAAGTTTTCAGCCCGTTCCAGCAAATCTTTAGTGGGTACGCTCATTTTTCTTATAGGCTAAAATCTAAGCCTGCTATGTATAGTAGGTTTGGAGGTTATGATACATTGGTTCTACAGAAACAGTTTGATTCTTTGAAGAACCATAAGAGAGATGGAAATCGTGGAATTAAGGCATTCCGATGGATGTTGTTCTGGGACGGAGTGTTTGCTCTCATTTATACTTATTGTCTAGTGAAGTGCTCAGTTTGGTTTGCGGAGCGTCTTTGTGAAAATCTTGGTGAGAAACTGGCTAGCAGCTGGTGGCATTGGGGGATTCTGTTACTACCTATTTTTTACCTTCTTTTTGATTGGGTGGAAAATATGTTACTATGTCGACTTAGTAAAGTAGACAGAATAACGAAAGGATACAAAAGGCTGGTGACAGTGGCAAGCTGGTCGACACGATTGAAGTTGGGCAGCTTTATCTTAGCTATGATCGCTTTACCGGTGCTGGTTGTTGCTCTATGGATTTATCAGAGTCTTCTTCAGGTGTTTTGTGGGATATGGGGAGCTATATAGAAAATGCTGGAGCAGTGACGAGGCTTTGGGTAGTATGTTCAATACCACTTCGTCTCTACCTCTGCGACAACGCGAGCTATACTAATCCTTAAAAATCCAGCGAACGTATCTATATCGACACTCCAAACACGTCATCAATGATCTTTTACATTTGAATATTTGGGGGGATAAAGACCTGTAAAGAAGCCAATAAGGATTCTAAGTTGGCGGCACAATAACTGTGAATGAAGATGGTAAATATCTATATTAATTAAAGGTAGAAGCTCAGATGCCCTCTATTAAGGCGAGACACTAATTTTTTAAGATCCTCTTTCTTTTTAGACAGAAGGCAAGACTAGCTATGTTCACAAGCAATAGTGAGCTAGGTTCTGGAACTGCTGCAGGGCTTGCATCAAGCTGCACATTGTCAAAATTAACTTCAATACCTGGACCGTTAATATCATTTATGTTCAAATTGATTAAACGTATTTCTAACTGTTGCCCAGGTGTAACACTTGCACCTGAAGTGAATTCTATTGAGGAGCTACGAAATTCTCGCTCTGGAATGCTGAGTGAATTGAAATCTCGGACTAGCATAGTTGAGTCCGCCCAGAGTTCCACTGAGTATCCAGGAAAGCCTGAAAGATCTAAAGTTGCCCCTGATCCAATGTTTCCGACCTCGACTGATAATGTGTAAGTAGTGTTAGCTTGTAGCGTATTCGTGAGAATCTGGTTGATACCTGCTGGATTGTTAGCATTTCCGTCGTTGAGCCATGTAATAGCAACATTTTCACCATCTGGTGCTGTTCCTCCCAAATAGACTGTTGAATCGGGGTTTAGCACGCCTATATTCGTGATGTTATTGTAGTTGAGTACACCAAAAGGATCATAGTGAGACCAATCTGCAGGAAGGCTAGGGCCTAGAGGAAAATTTCCATTAGAAACAATGTCGTCTTCGAAGCTATGATTGTTAACCAGAATTGTAGCAGCGAAGCTGGATCCGAGTGTGAGAAGATAGATTGAGGTGAGTAGAATGGTTTTCATAGTATTAATGCTTTGTTACTTATGAACTAGGACAACCAGTGGAAAAGGTTACAAATGAGTTGGTCTATTTTACTTAGAATCGAGAGACATTCTCGCTTGGGTCGTTAAAAAAGGCTTTCTGGCACCTCCGCATGATGGGTAGATGACTTCAACTTCAGTATAGAAAACTCAATATATTGACCTCTATTGTTGCCGTAAGTCATTAATTTTAACGTGACGCGTTGTTTTTTTTGTAATGCTTCTGAGACAGGAGAGCAAAAAATTACCAATAGTGTGCGGTGCTTAAGTGAAAAGCCTACTATGGATTCAGCTTGTGATTTAAAACACCTGGTTTGTAATTTCTCAATAATTCTTGTTTGACTGAATTTGAATTTTACATAAATTAAGAATAAGATCATGAAAAAATTAATAACAATCGCTACTATGCTAGCTATGCCTCTTGCTCTGACGTCTTCTGCGTTTGGTCAAGAGCCCTCTAAGAAATCATCCAAAGCAGAGGTTGAGGCAAAGAAGCCTTCACTTATTTTCTACTATTACGATAAATGACCAATGTGTTCAAAAATAGTGGTCATCGTGAATGATCTTAAAAAAACCCAGGGAACAGAAGTAACTTTCGAAAGTATCGTCGTGTCAGAAAGTGCTAAAGAGGAAATCAAAAAGGCCAAGCTCAAAGGTCACGGCATAATCGCCAAAGATAAGGCAGGGAAGTTAGTTCAAAGTTTGAGTGGTCATAGCTACGGTAAAGAGGAAGTCGAAGCTATCGTGGCTAAGCTACTTAAGAAAAAGTAGTAGGGTGACTGTACTAAATAGTATGCGACTAAAAGTAGCTCTCTGTATTCGAGGCTATGAGTGGCTTGAAATTGTTTAGTACAACTATCGGGAGTGAATCTCCGTCATTTAGTAACCCTTGAGGCTGTAGATCTTCCCTGGAAGGTATCGCGTTCTTTTAACTATTTTGTTGGGGTTAGATATTTTATAAGGAATTTAAATATAGCTGAGAAATTTTAGATGTTTGTTATTTCCCTTAAAATAAACGAATTTTACGGTGATCCAGTAAAGAGGGGGAAATACTGCAATAGTCCAAGCAATCACCCATATCGGATGACTCACCCCGTAGTAGTTTCCTTGATTTAGTCCGAATTGAGAAACGAGAATGATATAGATCAGTTTCAAGAAATAGAGATGGACGATGTAAAAAAACATGGCTCCTGAACCGAATTGAGCGAGGCTTTTGGTAAGCCTTATTTCTCTAAACTTATTGAATAAGATAAAAGTAAATCCTACGAAGGGTAGGGTGAAGGTCAAAAATAGAAGAGAAGCTGGGTATTTCGTAAGAGCGAAGAAACCTAGAACTGTATCGAGCAAGTTTGAATGCAGCTTCCAGGGCGAATCCCCATATACATTAAGGCCTCGAAGGATAAAGAAACCTGCTAGTACGGATATGGAAACAGAGAGGATTATTTTCTTTTGTTTCTCAACTGAAAGAGCCGCGATATAAGATGCCATACCATAGCCGAGTGCAATAACTCCAATCCATGGTAGAACAGGGTAGCTTGTACGTGCTGGAATACCGAAGATTTCGATCCAATCTCGCTGATGGAGTATTGCCCAAGGCAAATGCAGAGCATGATCTGCTGTCAGCTTGATCTCGTCCAATAAATTATGACCAGCGATCAATAAGATGGCTAAAGGTAAAAGAAGCTTTTTAGGTAAGTGGATGAGTACAGCTAGAGCAAGCATACTCACTCCGATACACCAGATGATCTGCAGGTAGAATTTTTCAGGAGGAAAGACTCCTGTCCAAGCAAAGCCAATAATGAGTAATTCAAGCCCTATGAGAAAGATACCTCTCGTTGCTAAGAACAGAGTTGTGTCTTTTTTGCTAGATTTGACTTGATAGAGATAAGCACTAACTCCAGCTAGTAGCACAAAAGCTGGAGCACAAAAGCTACTAAGGAGACGCATTATAACGAGGAGGGGAGAGGTGGAGGTGACATCGACTGGATCCCCTAGTTGCATGTGAAGGTAAACTGTTTCTCTCATGTGGTCCATGAGCATAATAAGCATCACTAAGCCTCTAATAGCGTCAATGGAGATAATCCTTTGACGCGGGCCAATCATGTTCAAGTTTACTGCTTCAGTGGAATGCGGCATGGTATGACTTCTTGATCATTGATGAACTGGGGGGGAGGGGGAATGTTATGATTTTAAAAATCTATAGAGTATGAGAGGACGGCGTTGACCCCGTCGCCTGGAGAATGGATAGATGCTGTGCCATTTGAGCTAAAGTCATAGACGTACTCGTAGTGTTCGTCTGTGAGATTGTTCACTTGGAGTGCTAGTGTACCGAAGCTGGCTTTATACTCTAGACCGAGATTTAGGACGGTGTAGTCACCAAACCTTCCTCCAAGGTTGTTTTCGTTGATGAAGTAGCCACTTTGACCATCGAGAGTGAGTCTAGTAGTGAGCTCAGGTGTAATTGCGTAAGCTACCCCTGCTGAGTAGGTGTAGTTTGGGGTCCCACGGACTTCATTACCCACCGTGCCAGGGAATGCTGCACTGCTTTCCTTAATTTTGCTCTCTGAGTATGCGACGTTACCCCAGAAATGTAGCTTTTCTGAAGCATGGTAATTGAATGCCAATTCGAGACCTTGACGGTTCACTTTGCCGATTTGGCGGTGACCTGTGAAGTTGATTTGATCGGCTTGATATTCATTTTTAGCTACTTGGTTCCAAAGTGAAAATCTAAAGTTAGAATTATCATTGATGTGGTAAGTTAATCCGATTTCACCTCCGTCGTTGATGTTTACATCATAATTAGTAGCATTTGTCTGATAGAGAGCACTCCCCAGTGGAGCTTGGAACGTTCTTCCGTAGTTTGCAAATAAGGTGACCTGATCTGTAGCAACGTAGGAAAGATTGAACTTTGGCTGAAGAATGAGGTCGAAATCGCGAATCTCAGAGCTCGTGCTCGAACGCAAATCAGTGAAATCACCTTCGAGTGAATCGATACGAACGCCAGCACCCCAACTAAAAGCACTTGTAGCATCGTGCTCTACACCTATGTATCCACCAATCGTCTGAAGATCGTGTTCCCAGTTTCTGCGAACGCTAGCGAAGTTTGGAGCACGTGAAAATCCAGTTGGACTTCCTGCATCAACGATTGCGTTAAAGCGTTGATCCTTGATATCTTGTTGTTCGTAGTCGATGCCCGCTTTCACTCTGAAAGTGTCAGTAACACTCGTGTTGAGCTCAGCAATAAAACCAGAGATTTGTTGATCCTCGATGCGGTTGCGAAGGCCACCACCGGCTGAGAAACGTACAAAACGATTGCGGTTTATGTTGTTGTGGTAGGCACGGGCACTGAAGGATATGTTGTCACTAAACTGTTTATTAGCGAATACGCTGATATGACCTACCTCTTTGTCTCCACCATCTTGGCTTGCAAAAAGTGCGGAAGATTCAGGATTTGTTCTTGCTGCAGCACGGTCGAGGTAGCCTGGAGAGTCACCCTCATACTCTGAGTAACGAGTTGATAAACCTATGGTAAAAGTGTCGTCTACTGCGTAAGCCCATCTTCCAGAAAAAGAGTATTTCTCGATATCGGAGTGATCTCGATATCCCTTACCATCGCGAAACCCAAGGAAGTAATTGTGAGTTAGTTTGCCGCTTGTTAGCCCACTGTATGCTTGAATTTCATAACTACCAAATGAGTCGATGGTAGTTTGAACTTCAGAACCAATGTCTGTGCGAGAATAGACGTTGTAGCTACCTGCTACATTGTAGAGTCCGTACCTGACATCACTTGTTCCCTTGAACGTTTCAATGCCGCCTATTGCCATAGGGAACATCTGATCTAGTTCATTGTAACCGTTATGAAGGTTAAATGGAATACCATCAATGAGAAGTTTAGCGTGTGGAGTAACACCGTCTGTTCCGAAGCCCCTTATGCCAATGTCCGTATTAATGATACCTTGGTTATAGCGTGCAATGTTAACTCCTGGAACCTTGGAAAAAAGTTCGAGAGTGTCATTCGGGTGCTCGTAAGAAAGCTCAGAACGAGTGATATAGTCGATAGCACCTATTCGGCTTAATCCATAATCTTGACCGTAATTTTCGACGCTTGAGCCGATAACTACAGCTGTTCCCAAGTCATCAATAATTGATTCGGAATCATTGGCATAAAGAGATGTATTTCCAGCCAACGTGATCATGAACACATATCTTAATTTTGATTTTTTAGAGAAGGAAAGATTGATGCTCGTATATATTGCAGATATTCATTTTGCAAAAGAAGAATACGATCAAGCCGAAGTATTTTACAACAAAATACTATCTATAAATAGGCAGCT